>CM058232.1:12084219-12324008 GCA_030180135.1 Orychophragmus violaceus
TTTAGCATGCTTGTATCAATAATACAAAGATTTAGATTCAACTAATCTAATCATCATGCTACTGATTCAATGGAACCCTAAAGCTCTGATACCACTGAAGGAATTTCTAGCAGTTCTAATCAGGATTAGCAACCCTAGTCTGAATTCCGAGCCTAGGATCTAAGGTTCATGTAATTGAATCTAACAGATCTCGAGATTACCTGATGAATATGCAGCGGAAGTGTTTGCAGATAATCGAGATCACGAAGCGCCTCAAATGCTGCGCCTCTACTGGTATCCACACGCACACAAACTGGACCGCAGGGATGCTAGTGCCTTACAGAGATCTAATCTCCAGAGAGGTTTCTTTCTGTGTTCTGGTGGCTGTGAATTAGGTTAGGGACGAGTTTAGGTCGACCATATATCTTATATATGTCGGCTTAAACCACAACGGAGTTAACCAACGATTAAACCGAATTAATCTGATTAATCTGCGAGTGCATCGATCGATGCAATACTGCAACGATCGATGCTTCCCCAGAACATTGATATCGAATGCATATCACATATGCATTCACTGGATTATTACATTAATGATCAACCTCGTCTTTAACGCCCAGTTTGCTTAGGTGTGTGACCATGTAGGATCATATAACACTAGCAATGAGTTCTCAACTCATTGATCATAAGTGGCTTCTAGCAAAGCGTTATGACTACCTAGTGTTATGTGATTGTCTCATCTCGACTATACGACTTTCACTTAGAGCAAGTACAGTAGATTTCAGGACATTCCCAACAATTTCTGTATCAAACCAATAGATGGCATGAGCAGTTACCGCAAACCTAGCTCCAGTTTCTCACAACCGTCGAGGGCCATGGCTCCATGAAACTACCGATCGTGAGATACGGCAATGACAGCGACATCGGGGTAGTTCTTCTAGTCCGAGGCGGAAACCACAGTGAAAGGTTTCTTAGACGAGAGAGAAAGAGAGCAGTGAGATCGTGTTTTGTGAGAGAGAGAGAGAGAGAGAGAGAGAGAGAGAGAGAGAGAGAGAGAGAGAGAGAGAGAGAGAGAGAGAGAGAGAGAGAGAGAGAGAGAGAGAGAGAGAGAGAGAGAGAGAGAGAGAGAGAGAGAGAGAGAGAGAGAGAGAGAGAGAGAGAGACATAATCGTTTTTTCTAAGGGGTGTGAAAAAAAAAATTGAGGTTTTTATTTCTGTCTAATGTTTTAGAGTGGCAAACCAAATTTTTGGCAAGTGTTTTGGCGCTCCTGGCTAAATTAGGCTCCAAAAATTAATTTTAGTTCCCGCTTAGTAAAATTTCGGGATAGCATTATTTAAATGCTATTGTACTGTAAAAAAAATCGTAAAATCATCTGTTATAGCATTTTGTAAAAACCGTGCTATCTTAATCTGCTATCAATGCCTTTTATTTTTGTAGTGCTTCAAGCATCAATCCTGACTCTCCCCAATGACCAATATAGACACCACATCAACAACATATCAAGAATGTTATTGTAAAAGATAAGTTGCACGTGGTCCATCAATATATTTCTATATGGGTTTATTCTCATGAAATTCTTTTTAATGCCATTGATAATGATGATTTAAGAAGTTGCTTGAGGCTGCTGGGCAATTTGGACCAAGTGTTACACCGCCTAGTCAATATCAATTAAGGGAGCCTTTATTAAAAAGAGAGGTTGCTAGAGTAAATGGATTGATGAAGGAACAAGAAGATGAGTGGAAGCGTAGTGGTTGCTATGGCGATTTTAGCAATAATTTAGCAATAGTTATCCACTAGTGTATGCTCGTTCAACATCATATTTTAGCAATAATTTGTTTTTAGTGTTTTTAACAAAACAAAATTGTACAAAAATATAGTGTGATAAATATCATTTATGTATTTTTATCTTAAATACATTAATTTATATAAAAATAGGTTTCAAATTATTTAACCATTAATTTTAAAATTTTGGAATTTTTAGCTTTTTAGATTTTTTAATTTTTAGGATTTGTTTTTGATTTTTTTATTTTTAATGACAAAAATATTTAAATTTTGATTTTCAATTAAGGTCTCGAACTAGACATTTATTTTATTTTTAAAACATGTAAAACGACATCGTTTTAAGACAAAAAACGACGTCGTTTCACTTAATGTCAACAGTTAACGGTAAACTAACGGCGTCTAATTATTCAGTTAACGACGTGATGAATTGGCAAGTCAACGAAAACATTGTTAATATATTTGACAATCAACAAAAGTTCAATATTTTTTTGGCTAGTCTAAAGTTCATATCTCTTTTGATAATTCATACAAAGTTTGGATTTTTTTTGGCCGAATTCCCTATAACAATTTATTCAAATAGGTCATCAAATAATTGGAAGCCTAAGGCTATTGCCTTATTTGTAACAGAGGCACATTCCTCTATGCTCACTTCTAATACTTCATGTGCAAGGTCCAAGAAATTAATTGCTAATGCTTCAACAAGGTCCACGAAATCAATTGATCCCATGAAATGACTCAGCTTTTGTGAAACATCAGTCTCGATATTCTCCACCCTGGCTGCTTCGTTAATCCTGACAAATTCAATGGGGGAAGGAGAGGATCAATGTATGCATCATGAAAGAAAAAAATAAATAATCACAGAGTAAGGAATATGTGTAAGAGTAATTTCTCATCAAATAACACATATCATCAGCTTAGGATAACTAAAGATATATAGAGACTAAAGATATATAGATACTAGAGAGTAGTATCCCCTCACTCAGGTTCGAATCCTCTTGACTACTTAAAAATTAAATAAAGGTATTGTCAATTTTCAGAGAAAACACGTGCGGCCGCCACCTAAAATGAACACAGCACGCTAGTCGGGATCCACTATAAAAGAATCTGAATATTTTGGGTTATCAAAAAAAAAAAGGTTTCATAACATTTCTATGCCCTTAATTATTATTTTTTGTAGCTACCATTTCAACTTTGACTAAGTGAATAATGGTACTAAAACATTAACCTAATATTAATATATATATGTGTATTGTGCCAACTTATTTCAACAAGTTTATTAGCAAATATTGAGTGGATAAAGATTATTTAAAAAAAAAAACATAACAAAAAGACGAACCAGTTTCTTGAATGATAACCAGCAATTGTGGCTGCTACCTCCAAAGCCTCTCTCCATCTCCTAATATCCTCATTAGTTTTTCCGGCACAAGTTTTTCTAAAAACCTCCCCGAAACCTCCGGTTTGCTTACGTACATCAGATGGATCGACTTTGTAGAAAATGGGTAGAACTATTTGACCAAAATCTCGCCTGCACTTCATAATCTCCACCAGTTCATCGAGACACCATTTTGAAGAAGCATACTTCCTCGACAACAAGACGATTGCGATTCTCGATCCTTTAATCGCCTCTACAAGTTGAAAAGAGATGGATTCTCCTCTCTCCATCTCATAGTCTTTGAATTGATCGATTCCTATTCTCTCAAACGCCTTTTGAACGTGACTTAAAAAGCCTTTGCGGACATCTTTCCCATTGAAGCTCACAAAGACATCAATGGTCCAGTTATGAGACAAAGAAGGTGAAGGTGAAGCGAGGCATAACAAAGAAGAAGAAAAAGAATCCATTAATATGATGGATAGAGAACAAAGATGCTATAGGTACGAATGAATGAATATAAACAATCTCTCAATATATATATATATATATATATACTTAGAATATTTGACAAATAAAATTTCATGGAAGTTTTCTTTTTTTAATTCATTATGTCAACAAAGAAGTTTCTAACTTCTTGTTATCCCCAACATGTTTTAATTAAAATTTATGTTCGTTTAACAATGTGACACATTGATTATGATTCGATTGCAACCTCGAGTGCGGTTATTAACTAATTTATTTAATATTTTTATTTTAATTATATATTTTTTTAATTTCAATTAATTTAATTTAATTAAGCTTATTGAAGTTTTTTATAATTAATTATTTTTTATTTAAGTTTTTTATATTTTATTATTAGTTAAACTTATCGTTATTTTCATTTTAGATTTTAATTTAGTTTAATTTTCATTTTCTTTTTAATTTTAATTTTCTTAAAACTATTTATTTTAGTTTTATCCACCCTTTTATTTTGTATGAATTAGTTTATTTTTATTTAATTTATTTAGAATCACAATATTATCTAATTTGCAATCGGGATAAGTCCCAGCAACTAATCATACTGATTAAATCACGATCTTTGAGAAATTATGCGATCCAACATTGCAAGTGATTGATGCCATTATCACAAAATATCGTAATTAGAAAACGAACAAAATTGCAAGTCGCATATGGCCCTTGCGACTGTCACGAGCCTATGTTTTCGTGGAAATTCTTTTGCGAGCGACGAATCAAATCGTTGACCAAAAGTCAGCTTTGGTGGCTCTCCAATTATTATGCTTCATTTTAACGCGTATGGTGTATTGCATTGGATGTATCTTTTTGATTTTTTCCTTGCAATTTAGTATTTTTTTAAATGTTTATTTAATTTTATATCTTTTGTTGATGAGAGAAGGAATAAAAAGACTAAAATACTCTAAGACTAAATGAACTGATCAATTACCCATTTGCGGTATATTAATAATGGGTAAGAGGTAATTTATTTTAGGTTAAAAAAAAAACTCAGAAACGTCGTCTCTTTGGATCTACTCTCTCTTCCATTTATGCAGGACGAACATTTGTTAGGGTTTTGATACTCGTATATCACTAATAAGGTAAGGTTGAAGTATTCTTATATTGTGATGTACTGATTTCAAATCGGAAACTTAATTGAATTTATGTTTATGTTGCAGAGGATGGTAGACAAAAGCCTACCGAGTAGATTGTACAAGACAGATCGATATCCAGATGGTCGGCTAAATATATACTCCAAACCGGAGATACTGAACAGAGTGTGGCAAATACTAAAGGATACCCCCGAGTGGGAAAGAATTCGAGATTTGTTCAGGCTCCCAGTGAAACAGTGTTCGATTTCTGGGAAAATGATACATGGGCTACTGTCGAGGCAACTAATCAACAAGAAGAAATACGAGTTGACTACAGTTTTTGCAGGTCAACCGCTACGATTCTCATTAGAAGAGTTTGGATTGATAACATGGTTATATGTGCATCATCAATATTTATTTGAATCTGTTTATCCATTTAGATTTATTCTATTTTACTATGTACATGTAAAAGTGGTTCTTTATTTAAAACCCCAAGTGAGGCCATTAGGAGAAGGTTGGGGGGAGTGGATAGACGAGATAAAATATAAGAAGGTAGTTTATCTTGAAAACCTCCTGGATAGTAATCATGATTTTAAGAAGGAGGAGTGGCCTGGTGGAGATTCTTCTCAGAAGCTTATTGAATACGTCCCCAAGGCTATTGTGGAGAACAAAAAAAAAAGGAAACTTCCATTAATTGCTATTGAAGATGGGATTGAACACGTCCCCAAGGCTGTTGCGGAGAACAAGAAAAAGAGAAAGCTCCCGTTACTTGCTATTGAATATGGTACCAGCAGTGAGGCCGACTCAGTTGTCGATGAGAAATTCAAGAGTTGGGTGGAGAAGAAAATCGAAAGTTTGGAAAAGGAGGTGACGTAGTTGAAGTGAAAAAGACGTCTAAAGATTGTAGGTTGCATGTAAGTAAACGTCTAAACAGCCCAGCTCAGAAGTGTACTTTGACAGGAATGAAGAAAGTTTTCTTAGGTGCAACAAAAAGGCGAAGACGGAGAATCTAATTCTGAAGTGGCGGAGAATGTTAATACTGGAGTTGGTGATCAAACTTTTGGAAGTCATGGCACCGACGAGGGCACTAATTGGGATAATGTGAATTCTATTATTTCTCAAGTTAACAACTGTGTTGATGAAACTTTTTTCGATCAAGAAAATATGGGATCTGAATTTAACATTGGCAACTTTTGTACTCAGCTGGATGACACGATTGATCCTTGTAAAACAAGGGATGAATCAATTGTTGGTAAGGAGAAGCAGCATGTGGGAATGATCAAAGATGGGGAGGATAAAAAGCATTCGAAAGATGTTTTGTATGCAGCTGAAAGCCTAGAAACCCTTGGAAAGGGGGCGGTAGTAAACAGTGTGGGGTTTCATCCATTAAACCAGGTGATATGCTAATACATTAGAAGTTTTTTTTTGGCTTTTGCATCCATTAGTTATGATATTTGACTGATTGTTCATAATGTTTGCCTCTCCTTGGGCTTAATACGTTGGGCAGTCCAAAAGCTGTAGTCCGGTGGACAAAAATAAAGGTGATGTATTGACAAAGAGTCAAGTTTGTCATACAAAAGAGAGTGAAGTGGATGAGCATCATGTCTTTATGGATACATTTGAATGCTTTTTAGTAGATAAGTCCTAATTATTTGTATCCATTTTGGCAGGGTACTAACCACAAAACTGGGGAAGGTAAGTTAGACGGGTTATCCATAGGTAGCGAAATGGATGCTGCTTCTGACGAGGCAAAAAAAAAGATGGAGCGATGGCTGCTGAAAAAGAAATAACGGTAAAGGATGTTACACATAGTTAAGGGAGTATGATGTAGGTGAGTCATTAATTGGGAATAAGTAATTGTTTGTTTACAATTTGGCTAGAATGATATCAGACATCCTGTTGAAGAAAAACCAGATGGCGCATCCATAGAGAGCAAAATGGAGAGCTGGTGCAATCATGCTGAATTGGTCGATGGAAAGATGTCTTTGTTTGAAAATAAAGAAACTACGGTAATTAAAGAAAAAAAAACTTTTGTAAGCTATTAATGTGGACAAGAGCGAGTTATTCATGTTGTACTAATAATATACAGAGGGACTCCGAGGTTCCATTTGAAGTAAAGACTGATGATATACACATGGAAAGCAAACTGGATACTTTCACGGAGAGTGAGGGGGATGGAGAAGAGGAAGTAGGTGGCAAAAAACTATCCACGGAGAGTCAAGTGTGTACTACTATAGAGAGTGAAGAAGGTCTTCAACATCAAGTATTTTATGGATACATTAGGGCGCTTTGGAGTAACTGGTGTAGTATCCTCTTTGCTATATTTGGTAAATATACGTTTTAAGGAGAGAAGTGCAAATTATTTTATCGATGTTGTGCAGCTTAACAGACAAGTTCGTAGTGAAGCAATAGTTGACGGTGTATCCATTGAAATCCAAATGGATACGGCTTCCGATGCAAGAAAACAAACAGATGGACAGATGCAAAGCCAACTGGAGACTTCCTTAAATCAGTATTTTGAGGGAGATGGAGAAGAAGAAGTACATGGCATAAAACTATCCACAGAGGGTCAGCTTTGTACTACCAAAAAGAGTGAAGTGGATCGTCAACATCCGGTTTTTATGGATACATTTGAACGGTTTTTAGAAACTGGTGAAGGAAACTCTGTTGTACATAAGACCTTAATTTGGAAATAGCTAATGAGTTGTATATATTTTTGCCAGAGTGATACTGGACATCGTGTTGAAGGAAATAAAGAAGGCGTATCTATCGAAAGCAAAATGGACAGGTGCTGCGATCTCGCTGGAATGGTAGATGGACGGAAGTCTTTGGGTAAAGAGAAACAATCAACGGTAAGTGAAGTGTAAAATATTTTTTTTTTTGCGACCTATTACGGTGGACATGGGAGAGTTATATATTTTGTACAATTTATTGCCAGAGTGACTCCGAGGTTCCCTGTGAACTAAAAAATGACGACATACCCAGGGAAACAATCCAAGGTAGTTTAATAATATTTTTTTAAATAGTTATTCTACAGTTTAAAGGACATATTTTATGTGTTGGATAGGAAACAGTAGACGTAGTCTTTAAAGAAGTTAACGAAACAAGGAGCAAGGTTAAAAATAAGAACAACGGCCGTAAAAAGAAGCGGGGCAAAATGAAAATATTGGTTCCTAGCACTGAAGAACCGGTGGATCTAAGCGATTCTTCTCCTCCACCAAAGCGTGTTGAACTTACTCCATCGAATGACGAGATTGAGCTTGCTCGGGTATTTGCTGGGTTAAGGAAAAGCGAAGATATGTTTATTGAGCATAAGAACGCCTGGCAGGAAACGCTGAAACTCTTTCCTACGAGGTAAGATATAATTGGACTTATAGAAAAGTTAACTATGTTAAATGTACTTAATTTCTGAATAATTTGTAGGAAATACGAGCTGAAGAACTTGATATTTGAGGAGGTGAACATCGATAACAAATTCTTGCTTGATATTGCAGAGCCGAAGAAATATTTGAACACAACGGTAAGTATTTTTGTAAATTTGTTATACATAATGGCATACATTATTAACATGTATGGTATCTAGGTACTTCAGCATATGCAAGTACTTGCATAGTATATATACATGATAGGTACTTCGCAGCAGAGAGGGTGGTCTTCCTTCCCCCTTGGTTTTCAAACCATTTGCAAGGGCGACACAGGAGCTTCATGAAGTCCAAAGAAAAGCTTGAGTACCATTGGGACGAACGCATGAAGGAGTATGTATACGGCGAGTGGACGCAGGGCCGGGTTAAGGTAATGTGGTTTGAAGATGTCTCAACAGCGTACGTTCCCATGAATTGGGACGGAGATCACTGGGTCGGAGTTTTTATTAACTTTGAATTTTGGACTGTCGAACTACTAGACCCGTTGCCAATCAATAACCGTGATGCCAAAGCTGCTAAAAACATTGCACCGATTCTAGAAATGTTGCCTTACATTGTGGAAGCCTTTTTCAAGCTGGACCCTGATACTAATAGTATGAAGCCAAGGGAACAAAGCAAGGCTGGTAGACAGGAACTGAAAGGTAATTTACCGCCTTATTCATGGAGTTGCTTCAAGACGGTGTACACGAATGACCGAGTAGGCGATTGCGGACCTGTTACAATGAAGTTTCTTGAGCTGTATGCCCTAGCCAGGTCTGATGGAATGGAGGCGATGACAGATGAATTCGTGGACCAGTTTCAACAGGAGTATGCCATGGACATTTATAAGCAGTGGATAGTCCCACAAATTTTCGAATAAACTTTAAACTATTCAATATGCACTACAAAAAATAAGGTATGTAGCATCATTTATTTTATTTTCTTGTGTCGGTTATAAATGATACAAAAGCAATTTACATCATTTATATAAATGAATCTGAAAGTGGTGTTGCAAATACATACATCATTTTAAAGAATCGATACAAATATTTTTATCAATTATTATAATTGATGTAAATATGTGTCGATTGTAAAAAGTGATACTAGATATTTACATCAATTCATATAAGTGATGTGAATAACTGATTCGGTTAAAATAAATGATTTAAAAAAATTTAAATAATAAATGTACGAAATGAATATATTAGATTAGCCTCTCTTTTTTTCCCTAAAAGTGATGTTTTTTACGAAAATATTTATTAATGGCAACTTCTATATTTTAATAAAAAAATATTTTTATTGGTTGCCTTATGTAAGTACTACGTATGAGGAAGGCATAGTATCACAATATATAGACGAAAACTTGTGATCCTTCCTAGTGATTAGGCTATGTGGGATAGTTATAACTTTTTTTTATAACAGCGTCAATTCCTTTTTTTTCTTTCTTTGGACATCTCAATAGAAACTCTTTAACTGAATACTTTAACTCATGCAAGAGTAACATTTTTGGGTAGTAATATTTTGTAACTGATATTTTTACAAGACATATAATTTAATAATTATTACTTTAATTAACAATATTTTGTGTAGTTAACACAAATTCTTTTCCAACATAAAAATAATTACTTTACATAATATTTTCTCAAAATGTTTATACAACATATATTTTTATTATAATATATATTATTCTTATCATACAATACATTTTCTGATCATTTTAAGTGGTGTTAACAAATATTAATAAATGCATCGATTATCTAATTGATGTAATCTTATATTTTTGTTTCAATTTTGTTAAAGTGATGTAAACTAATAGAAAATTGTATCAATTTTATTAAAATGATGTAAAACTTGTTCTTAACAACGTCATTTATCATAAGTGATGTTAAATCACATATCTTGTATCATTTATTAATAGGTAATTCAAATTAGCATCATTTTGTTTTGTGATATTATTTAATTGATGTAATACATCTTGTAGTGATGAGTTGTATGTTTTATGGATTGTGTGCTTATGTCTTTGAGACATGATAAAATGGTTGTCTTTTCGAACTTTGACTATTAGGTTTCAGTGTGATAACATCAATTATTTGCGATGCTACTGTGATAAATGTACATATCGATTAGGGGTGGATAGACATTGAGGATATGTTATGGACATTAGGGACTTAAGGGATACTAATATCTGTTATGGTGGATACGTAAAATGAAATTAGGTTATGGATACATACATGTTTTTTGAAAAATTATATTATGGATTAGTAGATGTGTACATTCGGACGGATAGCAATATTTAGCAATGTATCAATTGACGATGGACGAAACATGATAAATCGGTATAGTAATAGATAGATAATTAGTCGGAGGAATATTAATCGTTATGTCTAAGATTATTAATGCTACTCTACAGAGGGGGTGATTGGTAATGGCTTTAGAATCTCTCTAAAGCCTAATTTCTCTTCAAAGCACACAATCTAATCCAATCATGCTTTGTAAATATTTTTCTCTCCAAAGCTCTTTATTATTTATTATTTTTTGTTTTGGCTGTACAAAGCTAAATATGCAGAGCAAAAAAATTGAGCTGTGAAAAATGAAAATATTTTCACAGCCAAAAACCTACATCAATTAAATTTAAAGCCAAAGCAAAAAAATCTACAGCAAAATTTATACAGCAAAAAAATAAAAGCGACAGCTCTTCCAATCAACCCCAGAGTGACGGAAGTAGGGGTTAAAGTGATTGATTAGATGGGAGGGGATATGTCAAAGAAAGTTGTTTTGCTAGCCTCTGACACTTTTGGAACTGATAAAGTGCCTCGACGAAGGTGTATTTAAAATATCGTTAGTATGTTGACTTTATAACGTTGATATACTAATTTCTGAGGAAAACGAATGGATGGCAAAATAAGATACGAATGGACGGCCTGAAATGGACAAAAACAAATGGATAACGAAAATGCTTACTAACAGTAAAACTATCCACGATTGGGAAAGTTTATGCAAAAGATGATAAATTCAAAAATATGAGTTTTAAATATTGATAAATATGGTTTTGTATATAATTATTTTATTTTAGAGAGATACATAATTCCGGATAAAAAATAATAAAAAATTTAAAATGATAAATTTTATAATATTTTTGATGTATGAGTTTTAAATATTGATAAATATGATTGTTTTAAATTAAATAATTTCATATGGTAAATTAGTATTATTTACATGAATTTTGAAATTAGATAAATATTAAATCTAAAATATTTTTAATAAAAAAATTAGATATATTACACAGAAAATTTAGTTGTTAATAGATATAATTTCAGATAGTGGAAGCAACCGTGACCTAGTGGTCAAATGTTTAAAGCTCTACACCGGCAAGTATTGGGTTCGAATCCCCGAAGATGCAAGTTTTACAAGATTAATGGAGGCAAGCTTATAAGGAATTTTCAGAGAAGGTGGAGCCGTTGATCGTGATCGTGGATGGATTCTCGTAGAACAGAGGTAGTATTATCTGTAAAATTGTCCTTGTAATAGTTTTCAAAATCTGTATCAGCGTTAAAAAAAAAAATTCAGGTAATAACTTATTTTGTTGTTATTAATTATAAATATATAAACAATAAAATACTTTATTAAAAAGTTAAATATAATAATTTAGTTATAATTAATAATGTTTATTTCGAAAGTTTATATTTTATAATGGTTGTACTCGCACGAGCAAATTATAGTAGTATTAATAAAATGACTATGCAATCAAACATTTTAGTTGCGGGTCGTCGGCCCGAATCTCCGGTATGTCTAGGCAATTTGATCGCAGTTGCATGGTTCTTGCTGCCGGAAAAATTCGACGGAGCTCTGCATGAAGATCATCTCTGCTTCTTTGACACGTGTCCAAGTCGGGTCCAAGCGTCTTCGATTGAGTCTATCCGATTTCGAATTAGGCCATTTTCGTTTTCGGTCAGCCCACATGCTATGTTTTATATTTTATTCTTCTGCTCTGTAGTCATGTACTGTTTCGGCCCATTGTGCCCTTAATATAAAAACTTGTTGCCGACAAAATAAAAATCACGATCATAGAAAAATTAATTAATATTTTCATTTTAGTTTGTAGATTAATTTTATTTTCATTTTCTATTTTACTTTTATATAAATTTTCTTTAGTTCAGTTTAATTTTTGTTTTAAGTTTTACGGCCCGAATCTCCCGTATGTCTAGGCAATTTGATCGCAGTTGCATGGCTCTTGCTGCTGCCAAGTGAAACCGAGCCTATGTTATTGTGGAAAATGTTTTGCGAGCGACAAATCAAATCGTTGACCATGTCAGGTTTGGTGGCTCTCGTTTCATTTAAACGCGTTCTCAACACGGCACGAGACAGATTGGACAAACAAAATCTTTTGTCATGGTAAAATTAGATAATTGTAATGAAAAATAACTAGATAATTTTCACGAGAATAACAAAGAAGCTCTTATAATGCCTTGGGTAAATAATCTTTTAGAGATTATTACTACTGCAGAAGCAATCGCAAAAAGAAAAAGAAAAAAAAGGCAAAGAAATCCATTGGAGGGGGAGAGAGGGAACAATATTATAAAGAACTTTACCTCAGATTCAAAACAGAAATAAAATTAAAGGCTTAATAGCACCTAAAAGTTATCTTTTCACATTGTTCATCAGAGAGAAAAGATCATCCCCATTAAATATGAATTAACAATTCCTTCGATCTGTTGATTGTCTTGCGCGTGGCTCCACGCGCCCGGCGATTTTTTTCTCTCGACCTTTCGAGCGACTTTTTCTTCTTTCTTCTGCTTTCGAAGTTTTTTTGGTGCCGGCATTTCACCGTCGAGCCGTGAGAGGCCTCCGATCTTGGTCTTAGCGCTGAAAAATCCAATTGTAGTGATAGATCCGAGCCAAAGAGGTCTTGTCCGTTCTTCTCTGGTTTCGCAAGGTGAGGTTTCTCTTCAGGGCGACGAGACGGTGCCAGATCTACCTCAAATTGACGGATCTTTGTAGGCCGTGAAGCTCGGTGCTGCACTGGAGGACGTGCGGAGGCGGAGAGGAGAGATACGATGAGATATGGTTACTTTTCTTGTTGGCGAAGAGTTGGAGGGTAGGAAAACCCGCCGGGAGGTATCGCGGCGGTAGTGGCCACACCAAAACGACTGCGGTGAAAACTTGGATAATAAATTCGGCCCTATCCAACATATTTTTTTAGTATTCGAGTTTATTTATGGTATGAATGCTATTAATAAATTCTACAACAATAGTCTCTCTCTCTCTCTCTCTCTCTCTCTCTCTCTCTCTCTCTCTCTCTCTCTCTCTCTCTCTCTCTCTCTCTCTCTCTCTCTCTCTCTCTCTCTCTCTCTCTCTCTCTCTCTCTCTCTCTCTCTCTCTCTCTCTCTCTCTCTCTCTCTCTCTCTCTCTCTCTCGGGATGCTTCATACTTCAAAAGTCTCCCTAGTTCAGTGATGCAAGGTTCACTGTTTGTAATATATTTATAGTTACAGTTATTGTTCAGGTTTGCCACGATACGTAATATTTAAGAATATAATTTCAGCCATATTTTAGTTAAAATGCAAACCTTATAGTTAGCAAAAGAATATTCTAATTTGTATAAGGTATTGTCCCGTTTTGATGGCTAAATACATTTAAGTTTTTTATTTTTTAGAATTTTGATTACTTTAAAAAAGAAAATTTTGGTATAGATTTGACGAATTATAAAATATACTCGTTCCGATATTTTCTAAAATTATATTAATTAGCATATTCAATTATAGTTCAGTTGTGATTTAATGTTGGCGTGAAAATCAGTTTTTGTTATAGACTTTATATCTTTTATGAATTTAAAACTGAGTGAGTTACATTATTAATTACTTTAAGCTTACAACTAGATTTTGACCCGCACTTAGAAAGTGCGGGTTTAATTTTCTTTACAAATTTTACTTTTTATTCATTTTGTTAATAGTAGTTTATATTTTTAATTATGTAATTTAATTTTGATTATAATTGTTTAACCAGCATTATAAACAGTGAGTTAGCAATTTAGTTAAAAAAAAAAAAATTGTGTTATTTTGAGAAGATATATCGTAAGGATTAAGAGATTAAAATAACGATTTCACATTATATGTTTTAATATGTGTTGTATCGTAAGATCATGGTTTGGAATTATATATATATGAAAAAACTATTGTAAAAGTTATGTGGTATAGGTTTAATTGTTATTATATTTATTTAAAATATTATTTTATAAAACACATGTTGTAGTCGTATATATAATTTACAAATTTGATGGAACAACCCGTTAAAAAACTTCATTCAAATATAAAGCATAATTTGACGCTTCAAATATTTGAATAATATAAATATAAAATCATTTTAATATTTTTATTAAGTTTAAAATATATCAACTGAAATTATTTACTATATGTATACATATATATGTATATATATTTTAAACTCATGCGAATTTTTTTTTAGAAAATTTATAATCGAAATTGGCTAATTAAGTTTTCAACACGTTTAATTATTTAAATATTTTTCAGTTTGATGGAAAAACCTGCTAAAAAGTACAATAATAAAAACATCAATCGTAATATGTATATATATGTATATATATTTGAAACAAAATAAAAAATATTAAAATATATTATAAATTATTTTGAATTAAATCATAAATTAGAGAATATTAATTTATATATATATATATATATATAATAGTTGATGTATAAATTATTAATTATATTTATCAATTAATTTGTTTTGATTTTAATTAATTAGGAAAGTGAGACCCATTATATTTTGGTTGTTTGGCTACATGTTTAATAATTGTCTTGTTTGAAAACATGGATTGTAGAGATAATGTTATATTCCCTAATTACCTTTAATGAAATTTAATTAAATCATTAATATGCAATGGCATAAGTTGTAATAAACACATGAACTAAAGGTTAATTTTCTTTTGACTCTAATTTTTTAATAGTCTTGAAGTAACATATTTAGTCACTTTCTGTTTGGTAAGGCTCGTTTACACTGTTTATTTTTTTTTTTAAATGGCGAAAGAACCATTCAAACTGATTTTGTTCCGTTGATAGATAACTAAAATTACAACCTAGTTTTGTTAAATGACAAAATAATTCTTACCATTAATTAATTAATAAATCTGTAGATTGTTTGTCACTTGTCTTGTCACGGTGGATGTGTGATGGTTTTGGGGAGGAAAATATGCATGATTTTTAATTTATTTGTGTGTATAGTAGTATGGGACCATATTATTCTGCAATAGTCTATTTGGTTATTTTTGGATTTTTGACAAACATCCAATTATTTTGATTGTTACTATAAATTATAAAATATTTTTCTCTATAATATACTATCCATTTTAATATATTTTGTAATTTTTTTAAAAAAATCGGTGGACGGTAAAAAATTATAGTCTTAAGACAAAGTAGTATGGACAAGATTTTTTGGATGAATGGACCTAGACACTGTTTTGATAAATTGTCATATTTTACGATCTCCATCATTAATTTTTGTGTACATGTTCATGTGGATGATTTGGTTTCTTCACTATCTTCACGAATATTTTTCATATTTGGGTTCTTACATTAAGGTTGCCATACTCTTTGGTAAGTAGTATCATCAATCAAACATGTTTGTGGATATGTCAAGATAGATGACATAGTTATGCGTTTATTGTTGGATTCAGTTAGTAAACTATCACATTTTATGATCTTTATCATTCATTTTATGTACATGTTGTTGTCAATGGTTTGGTTTGGAACCTGTTATTTTCACTAACTTTACATATATTTTTCTTATTTAGGTTCTTACATTAAGAATATCACACTTTGTATTAAGTAGTGTCATCAGTAAGACACGCTCGTGGATATGTCCATGTGTATGAAATAGTTGGTAATTTTTATTGGACTCGATTGGTGAAACTATCTCTTGTTACGATATTCGTTACTCGTTTCGTATACATGTCCATGTGGATGATATGATTTGCAACTTATTGACTGTTCACTAACTTTCACTGATATTATCTCTTATTTGGGTTCTTACATGAATACATGAATATAAAAAAATTTATTCAAATTGGTCATCAAAGAATCGGAAGCCTAAGCCTATTGCCTTAAATGTAACATAGTCACATTCCTCTACGGCCACTTCTAGTAAACATTTAGCAGCTTGCTTGGATACTTATTTGTAGCAAACAATCTTGGAGAAAGCCGGATGTCTGTAAAAATGAATAGATTACATTAGAAGATTAGTAATAGGAATATAGCATCCACGAGAAATTATCCAGGAGGACACAACTATGAATTTAAACTATTATGTAATGTGTACACAAAACGTGGCCAGCTACTTAGTTTAAATAAGGAATCCATTTGATCCTTGTCCACTTGTATTAAATTCCAAAACGATAACTATATATGATTTATCCATGAATTACATGTCCACGAGAAATCTATACTATAAACCGACTAACAGTATAACATAATATATGTCCATTACCCCATGTCCACCATTGGTTGTTAATATGGGTTGCAATTACACGGTAAACGATGACGAAACGAGCAAAGAAGAAAGAAGATCGATGTTTAAAGTCTGATCATATGTCTACTAATGCATGTACACAAATAACAATAGATTGGGTAGAAAGTAAACTACTATATTTTGGTTATTTGTGTAGACAGAAATTATGAATGTCCATTTGAAGATATCCACATGGACGTCAATTTAGAGAAAATGATAGCAAGAACCACAAATGATGAACAGAACAACAAACAATGGACAGATCTAGAGCTAAGTTTTCACATATGTCCATAAATTAATGTCCACGATAAATCTGAAAGTAAGCTACTATATTTGGTTATTTGTGTACATAGAAACTAGGAATGTCCATTTGGATATATCCACATGGACAGTCGTTTAGAGGAAACGATGAAACGAACAATAAACGACGAACTGATCTAGATATAAGTATCCCATATGTCCATTAATGCATGTCCACGATAAAGCTGAGATGGTTAGAAATTTGACTACCAAAAATAGATCCACGAAAATCTAGATCTACGGATGTAAGAAAACAAGATGTACATAGAAAACAATATGTACATTCATGCATGTCCACGAGATCTACAAATTTCGAACAAGCGACCATGAACATAGGAACTAGATCCATGAACGTAAACCCTAGATCTATGCAAATCCGAATAGTAGAGTCAATTTTAAGTTGTCCACATGGGACACGGAACACAGACAGACGAATCTAAGAACGAAGTTGCAGAAGAACACAGTAACACCAGAGATGGGAATAAGAACACAAACAGATGGATAGAGAAACTAGATCTACGCATATAAGAAAACAAAAGTCCATTTTAAGATGCCCACATGAACTGCAGTACACAGAAGATGAGAAAATCGAACTAATACAGAAACGATGTGACAAAATCGATGTTTAAACTGATTAATCTAAGTTCAAAATCAAGAGAAATCAAACATACCTGTCATGAAGGGCTTGCGACGGCGCATGAACGGACTAGGAAGTGATGACGAAGGTTCATGAAGCTCTCTCTCCTCAGATTTGGTTGACGGCAGTGTGAGGTAAAGAGAAAAGAGAGTGGACAATTTTTTTTCTTAGGGTTTCAGACTTTTATTTTGTTTTAGTGTGAAATGAGTAAAAGGTAATAAAAAAAGATGTAAACTAAATAGATGTAAAAACGTTTAATTAGAAGAGTTAAAATTAGTTAGGGGTATATTAGTATTCTCCAAAGGTGAAAGTGCTCTAATACATGTATGTAACCTATTGTGTAATATCAAAATGAAAAAGTGACTATACATGTAAATAACTACATTCTTTTCCACTGTAGAATTTAATTAATGCCCAATTTGTCCTTCTCATTGTGCAACTAGAAGCCACTTCCCCAACTCTCTTTTGAAACTAGAAGAACTATAAGGGCTAGATATTTAGTTATTAGGCTTTTAATCTGCACCACTCATTTAAATATTAAATCATGTCCACTCATTTTGTACTTTAATGTTGATGTAATTGGGGGGGGGGGGAATTGAATCCAGTCCATTAAGCTCGCCCAAACCGAATGTCCTAATATTGGCCGTTGAATTTTTAAGTTGAGACTGTGCAGATGCTTCCACATGTACAAAGTGAAACAAATAGTATGTATATATCATATGTCCATAAAATATTTGTTCACGTGAATTGATTTGAAAAACGACTACTATATGGATCATATGTCCATTAAAAGATGTACGCACAGATATAATCAATTAATTTCTTGCCCACGATAATGAAATTAGAAAATTATTAGTATATATCATATGTTAATTAACACTTGTCCACGAGATCTATATATATTGAAAGAGAGGCTAAGATATTATATCACATGTCCATTATTACTTGTCCACGATATATATAAATGGGTAAAAATCGACAACTATATTACAAAATAGTTCTCCATGGACATAGAAACTAGATCTATGCATATAACAATACAAAATGTCTATTTAAAGTTGTCCACAAGAAGTATACGGATTTAGTACACAATAAACTAAAGAAGGAGAAAGTAAATGTTATTAGATGTCCACACGTACACACAAAATCGTTTAAAAGAACACACAAGAACAAAGTAACACATAATCAAATTTGTAAGATCCACAACGACGTTTCTGTGTCTATGTTTCTTGTAATACAATCGTATATTGTAAACGTTTGTGTGGATACATCTGTGTGGATAACAAAACACTGTTAACCTATAATATGTACAAATGTTAAACATGTTGTTATAGATGAGCACAGCTTAGTGACAAGCGGTGAGTGGATCTGTGGTGATAGTTCCAAATTCCTTGAGAAAGAAGCGTAGGGGATGTCCACCAAAAGTGTGTCATATAGTGTACTTGTTGTCGGTGACCAGCAGTTCAAACAATTTAAGTGACTTCCGAATCAATTGAAATCGAAGAAGTCCTCTCCAAGGGCGTTTTTCATAAATGGCAGCAGATCAATCTTTGAGTAAACATTTAGTAGCTTGCTTGGATATTTATTAGTAGCAAACAATCTTGGAGAAAGCCGGATGTCTGTAAAAATTAATAGATTACATTAGAAGATTAGTAATATGAATATAGCATCCACGAGAAACTATCCAGGAGGACACAACTATGAATTTAAACTATTATGTAATGTGTACACAAAAACGTGGCCAGATACTTAGTTTAAATAAGGAATCCATTTGATCCTTGTCCACTTGTATAAAATTCCAAAACGACAACTATATATGATTTATCCATGAATTACATGTCCACGAGAAATATATGTTGAATATGTCCATTACCCCATGTCCATCATTGGTTGTTAATATGGATTGCAATTACACAGTAAATGATGACGAAACGAGCAAAGAAGAAAGAAGATCGATGTTTAAAGTTTGATAATATGTCTACTAATGCATGTACACAAATGAAAATAGATTGGGTAGAAAGTAAACTACTATATTTTGGTTATTTGTGTAGACAAAAATTATGAATGTCCATTTGAAGATATCCACATGGACGTCAATTTAGAGAAAATGATAGCAAGAACCACAAATGATGAACAGAACAACAAACAATGGACAGATCTAGAGCTAAGTTTTCACATATGTCCATAAATTAATGTCCACGATAAATCTGAAAGTAAGCTACTATATTTGGTTATTTGTGTACATAGAAACTAGGAATGTCCATTTGGATATATCCACATGGACAGTCGTTTAGAGGAAACGATGAAACGAACAATAAACGACGAACTGATCTAGATCTAAGTATCCCATATGTCCATTAATGCATGTCCACGATAAAGCTGAGATGGTTAGAAATTTGACTACCAAAAATAGATCCACGAAAATCTAGATCTACGGATGTAAGAAAACAAGATGTACATAGAAAACAATATGTACATTCATGCATGTCCACGAGATCTACAAATTTCGAACAAGCGACCATGAACATAGGAACTAGATCCATGAACATAAACCCTAGATCTATGCAAATCCGATTAGTAGAGTCGATTTTAAGTTGTCCACATGGGACACGGAACACAGACAGACGAATCTAAGAACGAAGTTGCAGAAGAACACAATAACACCATAGATGGGAATAAGAACACAGACAGATGGATAGAGAAACTAGATCTACGCATATAAAAAAACAAAAGTCCATTTTAAGATGCCCACATGAACTGCAGTACACAGAAGATGAGAAAATCGAACTAATACAGAAACGAAGTGACAAAATCGATGTTTAACTGATTAATCTAAGCTCAAAATCAAGAGAAATCAAACATACCTGTCATGAAGGGCTTGCGACGGCGCATGAACGGACTAGGAAGTGATGACGAAGGTTCATGAAGCTCTCTCTCCTCAGATTTGGTTGACGGCAGTGTGAGGTAAAGAGAAAAGAGAGAGGACAATTTTTTTTCCTTAGAGTTTGAGATTTTTATTTTGTTTTAGTGTGAAATGAGTAAAAGGTAATAAAAAAGATGTGAAGTAAATAGATGTAGAAACGTTTAATTAGAAGAGTTAGAATTAGTTAGGGGTATATTAATATTTTCCAAAGCTGAAAGTGCCCTAATACATGTATGTGACCTATTGTGTAATATCAAAGTGAAAAAGTGACTATACATGTAAATAACTACTAGATTTTGATCCGCGCTTAGAGAGTGCGGGTTTACTTTTCTTTACAAATTTAAATTATATTTATTTTGTTATTAGTGATTAAAATTTTTAATTATACAATCTAATTTTATTTATAATTGTTTAATCTGTATTATAAAAAGAAATTAATAATTTAGGTTTTAAAAAAGAATTATGTGTTATTTGAGAAGAGGTATATCGTAAAGATAAAAAGATTGAAATAGCGATTTTGCATTATAAGTTTTAATATTGAATAATTTTGATATTTTTATTAAATTAAAATATATGATTTTGAAATATATACATATATATGTATATATATGTATATATATTTTATATATTTGTTTTAAACTCGTGCAAAGTTCATTTTTAGAATTCGAAATTGACTAATTTATTTTTCAACCCGTTCTTATAATAGTTTAAATATTTTGCAATATGATGTAACAACCCGCTAAAACTGCAATCGTAAAAACAAATTCTTACGAAATAAATTAATTTAATATATTTTAAATTTTTTATTATAATATAAACATAAATATTTATATTTGAAATACAAAATAAAGAAGATATTAAAATAGATTATATTTGAATTTTGAATATAATCATAATTAAAGAATATTATCTTATATATACAAATTATGTGATGTTTAAATTATTTAGTTATATTTATAAATTATTTAGTTATATATATTTAATTAATTAGAAAAGTGAAACCCATTATATTTAGCTTGTTTGGATACATATTTAGTAATTGTCTTGTTTGTAAACATGGATAGTAGAGAAATTGTTATATTCCTTAATTACCCTTAATGAATATTAAAAACACTTTTAAATCTGTAATGGCACAAATTGTAAATAACACATGCCTCTAAAGTTAGTTTGCTAAAGACTCTAATTTTTTAGTAATATAGATATTGTCATATGCTGAAAGTGTCGAATGACAAACATATGTAATAACAAATTCTACAAGTGACTATAGACGTAAATAATTAATAGTATAGATATAAAACAATTTATTCAAATAGGTCATCAATGAATCCGAAGCCTAAGTCTATTGCCTTAAATGTAATAGAGGCACATTCCTCTACGGCCACTTCTAGTACGTCATCTACAAGGCCAACGACATTAATTGCTAATGCTTCTAAAAGGTCCGCGAAATCAGCTGATCCCATGAAACGACTCAGCTTTTGTGAAACATCACTCTTGATATTCTCCACCATGGCTGCTTCGTTAATCCTGACAAATGGGGCAAGGGGAGGATTAATGTATGCATCATGAAAAGAAAATAATCACATAGAGAGTAAGGAGTATTTGTAAGAGTAATTTCTCATCAAATAACACATATCATCAGCTTAGGAATTAAAGATATATAGAGATTAGAGTGTTTCATGTTGGTATCTACATACTTATTATTTTTTCCTAGCATTTCTATGTCCTTAATTATTATTATTTGAAGCTACCATTTCAATTTTGACTAAGTGAATAATGGTACTAAAACATTAACCTAATATTAATAAATGTGTATTGTCCCTACTTATTCCAACAAGTTTATTAGCAAATATTGAGTGGATAATATTATTAAAAAAAAGGACGAACCAGTTGTTTGAATGATAACCAGCAATTGTGGCTGCTACTCCCAAAGCCTCTCTCCATCTCCTAATTTGCTCATTAGTTTTACCGGCACAAGTTTTTCTGAAAACCTTCCCGAAACTTCCGGTTTGCTTACGTACATCAGATGGGTCGACTTTGTAGAAAATGGGTAGCACTATTTGACCAACATCTCGCCTGCACTTCATAATCTCCACCAGTTCATCGAGACACCATTTTGAAGAAGCATACTTCCTCGACAACAAGACGATCGCGATTCTCGATCCTTTAATTGCCTCTACAAGTTGAAAAGAGATGGATTCTCCTCTCTCCATCTCATAGTCATTGAATTGATCGATTCCTATTCTCTCAAACGCCTTTTGAACGTGACTTAAAAAGCCTTTGCGGGTATCTTTCCCATTGAAGCTCACAAAGACATCAATAGTCCAGTTATGAGACAAAGAAGGTGAAGGTGAAGAAGAAGAATTGTTTTCCATTGACAAATAAAATTTATGCAATGATGATTGCTATATAGAGATTTACAATATTGACTCCGTTGACAAATAAAATTTCATGGAAGTTTCTTTTCTTTCTTTTTTTCTGTCAACGAGAAGTTTATTCTTTTAAAATTTTAATATATTTATTTTAATATTATTATTTTAATCATCTTTTTAAATTTCACATAATTTCATTTAAGTTATTGAAGTTTCACAATAGTGTGACATAGCAACTAATTAAATCACGATCAAAACAAGTTTTAAAATTTTAATCCATTACTGGAGGACCTCTCTTTACTCTCTCTCTCTTTAACTTTTTTCTCTACTCTTTCGCCGGTCTAACAGTCGCCTTTTTCCGGCCATCGGTGGCGGCAGTTGCCAAGTCGATGGTCGGGTTACTTTTGTATCCTTTTCTTTTTTTTTTAAGCTTTTCTTAGGCCTCGGCGTTCGGGTCCATCATGTAAAATAAATGAAGGACTCATTTAAAGACCTGCTAGTTTCGGGTCGGGTTTGGGTAGGATACTGCAGGGTCCGGGTCGGATCGGATCTTAGGATAGCTTACCTGCCAATACCCGTTTTTATTTGGATATTAATCGGGTCAGGTTTGGATACAGGTTCGAACACGTTTGAACATGTTCAGATACATGTTCGGTTACAGGTTCGAACAGATTTGAGCAGGTTCAAAACAGATTAGAAACATGTTCAAAACAGATTCAGAACAGGCTGAGAACATGTTTGGAACAGGTTGGCTATATATAGGTTCAGAACAGATTATTAAAATATTTAATATATAATAATACATATATATTATTAATATATATATCTTTATACATGTTTATATGGATACCCGAAAGACCTGTGGGTAATACCCAGACCCGAACATGTATCCGCGAATCTTCAACAACTGGACCCAACATGTTAAAATGTCTAAACCAGGTTATAACCAGAACTTGCCTTATTCTGGTCGGTTCCGGGTTGGATCCTCGGATCTGAGTAAAAATGCCCAGACCTAGCTTTTCCGATTTCATCTCGTTTTCCTTGTTTCTAGAGATGACATCGGTTTTTCTTTCAGCTAATAAACTCCGAGCTTTATGCTCGGTTCATCCTCCCGATATGTGTTTCGGGTTCTCTTCCCGAACAGATCTGGGATATCCGATCTCTTCCATGGCGCTTTGCCATCCAAATACCGTAGATCTCCTTGTTCCTTCTTCCCAATCACCGTGCGCTCGCCGGATGTTGGCTCTAGAGTCCGATCGAGCTGAACGGACCCATCCCGATCTTCAGTTCATGGTGGTAATCTTTGATTCCCCTTCAGTAGCGTGTTGCAACGGTAAAAGCTAAGAATCGAATAAGTGGTGGAAATCCTTATGTGGTGGCCGGGATGGTTTGATGGAGAAGATCGGCAGGACAGCGACGCAGAAGCGACGAAGGCAGGAAGGCGGTGCCGGAAAAATTCGACGGAGCTCTGCATGAAGGTCATCTCTGCTTCTTTGACACGTGTCCAAGTCGGGTCCAAGCGTCTTCGATTGAGTCTATCCGATTTCGAATTAGGCCGTTTTCGTTTTCGGTCAGCCCACATGCTATGTTTTATATTTTATTCTTCTGCTCTGTAGTCATGTACCGTTTCGGCCCATTGTGCCCTTAATATAAAAACTTGTTGCCGACAAAATAAAAATCACGATCATAGAAAAATTAATTAATATTTTCATTTTAGTTTGTAGATTAATTTTATTTTCATTTTCTATTTTACTTTTATATAAATTTTCTTTAGTTCAGTTTAATTTTTGTTTTAAGTTTTACGGCCCGAATCTCCCGTATGTCTAGGCAATTTGATCGCAGTTGCATGGCTCTTGCTGCTGCCAAGTGAAACCGAGCCTATGTTATTGTGGAAAATGTTTTGCGAGCGACAAATCAAATCGTTGACCATGTCAGGTTTGGTGGCTCTCGTTTCATTTAAACGCGTTCTCAACACGGCACGAGACAGATTGGACAAACAAAATCTTTTGTCATGGTAAAATTAGATAATTGTAATGAAAAATAACTAGATAATTTTCACGAGAATAACAAAGAAGCTCTTATAATGCCTTGGGTAAATAATCTTTTAGAGATTATTACTACTGCAGAAGCAATTGCAATAAGAAAAAGAAAAAAAGGCAAAGAAATCCATTGGAGGGGGAGAGAGGGAACAATATTATAAAGAACTTTACCTCATATTCAGAACAGAAATAGCCTTAAAGGCGTAATAGCAACTAAAAGTTATCTTTTCATATTGTTCATCAGAGAGAAAAGATCATCACCATTAAAGATGAATTCACAATTCCTTCGATCCGTTAATTGTCTTGCGCGTGGCTCCATGCGCCCAGCGATTTTTTTCTCTCGACCTTTCGAACGACTTTTTCTTCTTTCTTCTGCTTTCGAGGTCCTTTGGTGCTGGCAGTTCACCGTCGAGCCGTGAGAGGCCTCCGTTCTTGGTCTTAGCTCTGAAAAGTCCAGATGTAGTGATAGATCCGAGCCAAAGAGATCTCGTACGTTCTTCTCTAGTTTCGCGAGGTGAGGTTTCTCTTCAAGGCGACGAGACGGTGCCAGAACTTCCTCAAATCGACAGATCTTTGTAGGCGGTGAAGCTCGGTGCTGCGCTGGAGGACGTGCAGAGGCAGAAAGGAGCGCAAAGAGGAGAGATACGAGGAGATATGGTTACTTTTCTTGTTGGCGAAGAGTTAGAGGGTAGGAAAACCCGTCGGGAGGTACCACGGCGGTGATGGCTACACTAAAACGACTGCGGTAAAAACTTGTAAAGCTATTAATAAATTCAACCCTATCCAACAGATTTTTTTAGTATTCGAGTTTATTTATGGTATGAATGCTATTAATAAATTCTACAGCAAGTCCCGCAGGACTGGGAAAGTTATAACGAAAACAGTTAATAAAAAACGATCATTTTCACAAGAATAACAAAGAAGCTATGATGCCTTAGGTGAATAATTTTTTATTGAGTTTATTACTACTGCAGAAGCAATTGCAGAAGAAAATCCATACGAAGGGGAGAGTGAACAATGAAATAAAAAACTTTACCTCAGATTCAAAACAGATATAACCTGAAAGGCTCAATAGCAACTAAAAGTTCTCTGTTCACATTGTTCATCAGAAAGAAAAGACCATCACCATTAAATATAAATTCACAACTCCATCGTTTTCTTGTCACTTAGAATCCCCTCTCCCCCACCTGCAAATACATCACGGCCAAAGAAGTTATCCAGACAAATCATGGAATGAACCTACGGATGATAAATGTTGACATAAATACCAAACCAAACCGAAATTCCACAACCCCAACCCAAACCTTGTTAATCAACCCAAACAGTTTATACCAAACCATAACCGAACTTCGTTCAACTCAACTGAAATTCATGACACATTCTAAATTCTACTTCATATACATACCAAAAGTATTATATATAAAAAAAAAGTATTATATAAATATACACAAAAATAATATTAACGATGCTTTTCTAGTTAAGTTTCCTCATTCAAAACCGAATCAACCCAAAAACAATCAGATTCTAGTTTGATATATATATTTCTCAAAAACTAAACCGAGACACGAATGAAGAACTATAAACTCCATAGGGGTTCCACTCCAAAAACTCATTATCTTAAAGCATTCAAAGGAGTGAAAAGTTTAAAAGGTGCATACCAATTCCTTTCTCAACGACCCGCGTTCAAGTTAAAGAGCATGCTTTGTCCACCCGGTAAGTAAGCCACGTTTGGAGACCTAGCCAGTGTAGCTGCAACCTCCCTTGAAGCCTCAATCCTCCTGAGCTCGATAAGTCCCATTCCTGCTTTAGCTGTCGCATCAGAAATCAACTGAGCAGCCTCACTCTCACCTTCAGCTCTAATAACTGCGGCTCTCCTCTCTTGATCAGCCTTCATCACCACAAACTTGGACCTCTCCGCTTCCTGCTGAGCAACTTGCTTCGCCTCCACTGCCCTCGAGAACTCCATACCGTATGACAAATGAGTGATGGCCACATCGTCGAGCTCGATGTTGAAGTCCCTGGCACGCTTGATGAGAGAGTCACGGACAAGTGCTGACACTTGAGGACGCTCAGTAAGGAGCTGATCAGCATTGAATTGAGCAACCACAGCCTTCAAGACCTCATTTCCAATCGAGGGAAGAACCTTGTCGTCGTACTCCAGACCCAATGTTTGGAAAATAATCGGGAGCCGCGAAACCTTCACGATTGAAATTTCAGAATCAATGAAGCGGGCATAGAAAGAAAAGCTGTTCACCACTTGAAAATTCATAATGATTCTCACACCAAAACTACTATAAAAGAGTGACATTCATCAATTTATACGATAAAGTATGAAATCAGATTATCCTAAACCCTAGAACTTGTTTACAAATGAAATCTTCAACAAAAAAGGGTTTAAAACCTAAATTATCCATGAAATCAAACACGGTCTCGAGAATCGAAAGCAGGAGGCAAGAGGAGAGAACATACCTCGGGGCGAGAGAGAACACGAAGGGTGAGATTAACCATCTGGAGATCCTTAGTACCGGATACGGAGGAGAAGGTGTGTGGCTTAGTGCGGATGTCGAAGATGTGAGGCCTCTGGAGAATCGGGATCAGGAAGTGAGTCCCTTCACCGACCGTCTGATCCAACACTCCCCTGAACCGATCGAACAGCACCGCTCTCTCACCACCATCAACCGTGTAGAGCGACGTGGACAGTACCGTCGCCGCCGTTCCAAGACCGAACGCTGCTTTCGCCAAATTAGTCAGGAACGAAACCGCTGCTTGGCTTCCCATCTTTTACCTCCAAAAATGTAAGAACGAGAAGAAATGAGAACGAAGAGGGAGATGAAAGGCTTTGTTAGGGTTTATGATTTGCTTTCGGATGTCAGGGTTTTACTTTAGCATAGCCAATATACGACCGACAATACTAAAAGCCCATCACTATAGATAAGGAGGCCCAATATAATCCCAGGCATTTTATTTGGGACGAAACAAAATATATAGGATCAAAATGGTCATTTGTGGACGAAACTAAAAAGAATCATTAATTTGTAAATTTCTCTTTTATTCTAGTGAAATATTGTGGAATCCCCATTTTTGGTGGGATTTGTTCATCTCAAAACTAACCAATTTATTTTGTTGTAATAAAAATTGTTTGCATGACTCAACCTTGAAGATAATAAATGTAAACATAAGATTCTTACACAAACAGTGGTCTAATCTGTTTTTTTTTTTTTTTTTCATTTTTATAGCATACACCAAGGACTCCTCATAAAATTTTAAGCGTTTGCTTCGTGTGTTTTACATATTCAGACACCACAGTGTCTATAAGAGAGATCCATTCCAAAAGCCCATAAAACAATGAGCCATAGACTGGGACCTTTTCTTAGAAGGTTACGTGTACCTGTCATGGCTATTGCATGTATATAACATCTACATAGTACACTTTTTCAATCGATTTCACCTTCTTCCACGTCGGTGGCTAGGATTGGAACAGCAGGAGCCTCGGGTTCTTCTTCATCATCATCTTGTTTCATGTACAGTCCAAGTTGCTCAAGAGGGTTAATTCCTCTGAGGTTGAAACTTCCAAGGGCGTCTAGAGGTCTATCGGGGCTGATCTCATCGGCTGAGCTAGGTAATTGCTCCGGCGCACTCGAACTCAGCATCTCTAGGTCCTCGAGAAACCGCGAGTTCTCGTTGATCTCTACAGTTTTCTCCATCTGCACGAAAGTCAAACATGTGGTGGACCATTAACCGAATGTTTTGAGAGTTTGTGATCTTGTAATGCAAGTCATATGTTTGCTATCTACCTTTATTAAAGCTTGGCGAGCGGCCTCTCTTTCAACTTCTCTCTTCCGCTTAGACTCAGCAGCAGCTTCTGCAGCGGCCTCTGCTTCAGCTTGGCGACGAGCATCTTCAGCAGCCTCTGCCTCAGCTTGTAGCCGTGCTCTCTCTGGCAACATGAATAGATAGTTTTCAGCTAAAACATAACTAAAAACTTGGTTCTCAGTAAGAAGGATCATGAGCGACAAAACAAAAAGTTAATAAAAATACAAACAACCTTTCTTCTTCTGTAGTTCGAGTTCTTCTCTTTCCTTGCGAAGCTTTTCCGGGTCACCCTTATTACTATTCTGCTCTCATGCAAGATCAAATGTAAGCCATATTAATTCCCAGGATCACAGGGAACTCTTCAACTAATGCAAACATTATATCCCCAAGTTTTTGAGATTGTTTAGTGTGGATCCAAATACTCTTGCTACAAAATATAAAACCGAAAAAGCTACTTCTATACTTCCTGGCCTATGGTTAATTAGCCACTGTCACTATTCAAGTCAAGCAATTTCAATAGGGAGTGTAATCCAGTCACCACTTTAAGTAAAATAAAAATTAGGCTAAACTGAGGACAAGTATACAGACCTGAGGAAGTGTTTTCTCGCGTGCTTTTAGAATGATATCTGCAAACTTGTTCTTCAACA
This sequence comes from Orychophragmus violaceus, assembly GCA_030180135.1. NCBI lineage: Eukaryota > Viridiplantae > Streptophyta > Magnoliopsida > Brassicales > Brassicaceae > Orychophragmus > Orychophragmus violaceus. Next base: position 12,113,585 of record CM058232.1, read on the forward strand.
GCGCAGCTCTATATTGCTTCTCAGATGAAGCAGGAGTTTCTATTATATTTCCTGAAGCATTAATTAGTCGATAAACTGTGAGACACTCACTTCATGACTCATAAAGAAACTCTTTTTCTCTGCATCTCACCATCAGGTTGACCATCTGATTCATCACGCTTTTGCTGAGAAGAAATATCCATCTGCTCCGGCGCACCAGTAGATTCTGTAATAAATACACCAAAGGTACAAACTGTAAATATGTATCCACATAAAAAAATATTTCACAGTAATTTTGCAACCAGACACGATCACCAACATCTATTACATATCTCTACTGCGGCCAACTATAGTTGTTCCAGCAAAGTAATATATGATAACTCATGAAAGAAAAAAATACAGGAAGCTGAATAGCACATAGCAATCAGAGTAGAAAATCAACAAACAAACACTCAAGCTTATGAATTCAAAAGATTTAAAATACTCACGACTTCCATCAAAAAGATCATCAATTCTCGTATCTTCATCTCTTTGAGCCTCAGAATTTGTAGTTTCAGGTATCTGGAAAATTATTAACCGCATGTTTAGATTCATAACAAATTACATGCCTTGAAAAGCTGACATTGTAGATTATACCTTGGAAGAACCCTCTTGGATCATGGGCTTAGCGTCATCAGATTGATCTTCAGAGCTCCCAGACTCAGAATCTGAAAAGAAACACCCAATTCAGTAACACAGAGAATAACTGATGCAACGGAAACCTAATAAACTCCCTATTTCACTCCCTATTCCACAAAATTTGTCAACTAAGCTGTAGATCCACAACCACATTCTAATCATAAGAGATATAATAAAAATATGAATTTGATAGTCAGGAAAGATATTTGGGGAACTAAATGGTCATATAACAAATACGAATAACGTTACAAATATCATAGTATTAACATAGAAGAGGAGGCAATAACGCTACAAATACGAATAACGCTACAAAGGTTCTGATACAAACATGAGTCAGTGATATTATGCCATCCATAGAGAACCTAGAACAAGCAAATGTTACAAAAGAGTTGAGAAATTACAACTAACCAGTGGAGCTCCCTGAGATAGGGGGTTCGTTTCCACCTACATACTCATCAGCCATTTCATTTCCTAGAAAAGGAACACAGAAGCAGAGGGAAGGTAAGAAAATTGGTGAATACAGAGATCACCCACAAGTATTCCTTTACTTGGGGTATGTTGTTCATATATATCCAGAAAATGTATACAGAGATCACTGACAAGTATATTCAGAAAATAATTTGTAAATAGAATCTGAGTTTCACCTCGCTGCAGGGACGAATTGCTCGGTCCTGGTCCATTAAGAAGCTGCAACAAAAGAAATTTGATCCTTTTCAGTAAATTTGTGTTTAAAAAATTTGTTCCAGCCGGTGAGATGACAATTACCTCTATTTCGCATGGTTCAACATTCGACTGCTTTGCTTCTTTATCTTGGATATATTCATCCAGAAGTTTTTGAAGAGTGAGAAGCACTTCATCACTGAGAACATCGATATCTATCTCGATTTCATCTTCTGCAATTTCTCCTCCATTTGAACTGTGTTTCTTCAAAAAATCAATGATTTGTGCAGGAAGTTCGTCCAGTAATGACTCAAGTTGACTCCCCAATCTGTGTCTGTCCTCTGCCGTCATAAGTGGCTTCACGGGTTCAGGAACACTCTCTCTAGCGGGTGAAGCCATCTTTCTCTTCTTCGACGGAGGGACACACACAGCAGCTTTCCTTTCAACACGAGGTTCCACTGCAATTGCAGGCAAAGTTTGCATGCTACACACCGGTAATTTCTTTTCGATAGTTTTCCACCGCGCTTCAAACAATTTACTTAGGATATCCCCCATAATGTGAACATCATGTCCTGGAGGGTTATATGTCATTGCGTTGGTAAATGTGAGCCTCACATCAGCAGCAAACTCATGTGGGCTAGAGTATACACCAGACGCTAAGTTCTTCTTTACCGTCCCTAAGTCCATGGGATGTTTGATAATAGTGAAATAGTCAGGTATGTTGAGTTTCACTACATCAACTGGCGCCTGAAAAACCCAAGAGTGCGGATGGGACCACAGCTTTTTCAGCAGCGTGTCACATTGCTTCATCACTGTCATGTTAGGAGCACTGCCCATAGACTCTTTCGAAGAAGATGCAAACTTCCCTGAGGAGCCACGGTTCCATCCCCGAGAAGCCGTCCCAGTCTGATGCCGAACTTTCTTTCCCGGTCCCATGGCAAAATCAGATGGCTTCTTCGAATTGCTGACTGATGATAGCTTATGAGCAGAGTTAAAACCCACCCTATCACTAGTAGATGACACAGAGGCTGTATACAACCTCTGCAACTCAGCATTTTTAAGAACTATCTTTGTCTGCTCCAGCTCCAGTTTGAGCCGATGAATCAGATCTTTCCTCTCAGATTGTGACATGTTATACAAAGAAATGACTTGTCTCTGGACACCATAAGGATCTTTATCATGATAATTCAACTTAATACATTTTCTTGCAGGAGTACTTGAATTCTCAGATGCGGTGACCTCGGTATCAATCTGCGCGGAGCTTCCAGAGTCCATTGATTCATCAGGAGCTTCGAAAGTATTCCTATAATACCCTCCTGGGAATGCAGCACTTTCAACCATTGTTTTGGCACGAACTTCCACAAATATAACCCTTCCTCGCTTCTAAAATACACAATTCACCGTTTGCAAAAGACCTGCATCACATATATCTATTCACTTAATCAACAGAAACTAATACTCCCCCCCCCCCCCCCCCCCCTCTCAAAATTAACAGACAGTTCCTATTTCCATTTCAACATATGAAAAATACTAATATTTGTAACATTTTTTCCACAGGGGCAAGACACTTGTTATGACACAAAAACCCAGATCTAACGAATAATGTCCAAAACAAACATACCCACAAATTCTTTTAAAAAAATGCTGGAATATGACCGTAAGATGAAACCCTTGGCAATCCAATTTCATTCTATCTAGTTTTTGGAGTCTAAAACTCGAGCCCTAGTCTAATGCCAAATCAAATGAAACCAACTCTAATCATTCGAATTGGCAAAAACCCATAACCAAATAGATTGAATTTTACCAGTTGCAGCTCCTAATAGCTGAATCTTCACAGGTCTTCGCAACCTCCTCCACGGAAATTAACTTCAAATCAGACCAAGACGGAGCTTGAAATCTCAATCAACCTCAGATGCGAGCTCGCCAGGAAATAAAGCAATCAAACAGAAGGATTTATTCCGGAAACGGGAAAAATTACCGAAAACCTAGAATAAAATCACCCCCAATTTCGGAAATCCCAAAGATCCGTGAACCATCCAAACAAAACGCGCCACGAAGTAGAAGATAGAGCAAATAACCCTTGAATCTCGATTGAACTTACGGAAACAAACCAGAAACTCTCGAGAACAGATCGCAGGCAAAGGCTTCGAATCAGAGCTTTCGCGTGACAAATATAAGGCTGAAGACAAAACACGAAGTCGGAGACTAGCGAGAGAGATTTTTTTAGCTTCTACACCGACAAAAGCCTTTCTCCAATTTTTCTGATCGGACGGACCGTATTAATTGAGCTAATAGCCGCCAGATCTATATCCAACGGTCAATATGATCTTGTCTGCGGTGAGTTGACGAGAACTTAACGTACGTTTCCTTTACGTATCCGACGTGGTGATAGTTTTTAACGGTAGGAAGTTAGCGTCACGAGCGTGTGACGTTAAAACAGAGTGATCGTTGACTTTTTAATTCTGTTCATGTGAGTTTGCGTGTAGATTTATATGGCTGTCGCTCTCTAGAAGCCACTGGTGAGTTCACTATGCTAGATAAAACGGATAGAAGTCTGTTTTCCGAATAACAAAACAACATGAAGTTTCTTGTTAGAACATGTAAACGACATAATATTTGTGTGCCGTTTTTTTGGGTACAATATTAAGATTTTAAAAATTTACAATGTTTTTCCTTAGTAAAAATGTTAAGATATTATTACCAAATTTCAATTTTAGACAGAATACATAGAAGAAATAAAGAATAAAACTACAAACAAGAACTAAGACAAAAATTAAACAGCAAATGGTAAAAAACCACCAAAGAACCAGCCAAAACGTGCAAAGAAAAGCCGACTAAAAAGACATCTAAGACACAATCCAAAGAGGTATCTGAAGATATTTTTACAATGTTGTTTTACAATTTATTACAAGACATATAATGAAAATGACTAAACTAGAAAACGTGAAACCACCATCACAACAAAAGAGATAAATATGAGGAAGTGATGGAGAAACAACGCTTGTCGCTGGCACTACAAGAAACTTGTTAAATAACTATTGGAAAAGTAGTCGCAAGTCAGTTGCTAGTATTGTTTTCACGACTGATTTGCGACTAATATTGTTAGTTGTAAATCTTGTGTCGCAAATTATAGCAGTCGTAAATTAGTTGTAATATATTACAAGACACGTGTGTCGCTTTCTGTGGTCGCTAAACAGTCGCATATATTTTGTGACTAATTAGCGACAGACTATCAACGGTATTATATGACATCGTTAATGCGTCGCATATTAGTCGCAACACGTATGCGACTAATGTGCGACTTTCGTTGTTTTGTAGACGCAAATTAGTCATTAATATTTATGGACTAATTTGCGACTGCTTTGTATACGACTAAGTAACGACTGCATCTGCGACTATAGTGCGACTAATTACCAACTACTATTATTTATTTACGACTAATTTACGACAGATTTGCGATTAAATAACGACTAATGAGTGACTGATGTGCGACTATTTTAATAACGAAAAATGACTTTTGCAGATTCCATTATTGTTTCTCTCATTCATAAACTAGTATTAAACATGCATACAATATGCATATAACCAGTATTTTAAAACAACTTGGAATTATATTACATAAGCATTCCAATTATATCTATATACAATACCAACATCCAAAAGTGGGGTTACCAAAACAATTCATCTTGTGGTATGTTTACAAGTCAAAAGTCTAAAGCCCTAATGTTCTACAAGATTAGAAGTCCTAGTTGTTATGGCTTATAAGCTCTCTGAGAAGAATTGTGGATTAGTTTGACGGAGATTCTTCTCAAGCATAGACAAGTGATCTATCTTGGTTTGTTGCTGAGCTGCAAGTGTGGCCATCTCTGCTTCACGAGGTACATTATAAGCAGCCTGATCCGCTATTTTTTGTTGAGCTTCTTGTAGTTGTTGTTGGAGTGCCAGAAATGATGAACTTCCCAAGTGCTTACGCTTGCCATTGGCAAGGGTGTTTTCCAGGCTACCAAGACCATAAGGACGCCCTCTGTCATCCTTGAATGTGACCTGCCAAAAAAAAAGTTCATAACATAGATAAAGTGTAGAAAATAATGCAAACTAGCTACAAAATTTAGACTTACCTGAAGAAATAGGTCGTTGTATTCATCAAGGGTGAGTACTCGAGGTTGTGCAACACCGTCATCACCATCTAAATGCTCCAGATTGGTTGCCTCAAGCTCAGCCTTTTTAGATGCCAAACTCTTCTCATAAGCTTCAGCAATTCCCTTAGCCTTTAGATCAACGAAGGTCCCATCTGGTTTCATGTGAGTGCGTATAAAAACCTCGCTAATACTTATGGGTCTTCCGTACTCCTCTTCCTGTAATGTGACACCATAACAGATTTTAAAGAAAAAATCAGAAATATGTGACACCAAAACATATTTATTTGAGTGTCAACTTACCATTTCTTGTTTGATTTGTTCAAAAGACTTTTGGCCAGACAAGTGTATTGCCATACCCATCCCCTTATGGTCAGACTTACGAGCATTAAATGTGGTAATGCTCTTTTCTTCCGCGTCTTCTGTGTCCTAGTGGGCTGTCATCTGATCCCAGAGTGTTCGATTAATCCAAGGTGGACGCTTACGAGAAGTTCGTGCAGTCGAGACCATTTATTTCATTCGCCGTTGACATATTCTCTCAAAGTGCATTTGGACAGTTCCTGAGATTAAAGGATCACAAAGGTGGGTTTTCTACATTTCAAAGACTAAACGTTAGTGAAAACCATACAAGTAATAGATATAGAAAGTAATAGAAGAGAAACCTCACCGCGAATTCAATGAAGTATCGTTCTTGTCTGTCCCGAGGAACAACGCTCCAGCTATAAAAAGGTCCATCAAATTTGTTTGTAATTATCCTAGTAATCTTCCTCTTGAGTGCTCCTTTGTCGCGACCAAACCTGCAATCAAAGAACCAGTATAATCACAAGCAACAGTTTAAACAAGAAACCAAGACTCAGAACACTGAAAAAAACAGAGAAGCAAAGTATATAAATATTTATATCTTGTAAAACACTAAGAAAGTAGCAAAGCAATCAACCAATAAAGTAGCAAAGCAACCAACCAGTATAAACACAAGCAACAATTTAAACAATAGAAGATGAAACATTAAGAGTAGTCGCAAGGGTTGGCTATAAACACGATTTAGAAGAAGCTAAAATGGTTGATAAACAGAGTGTCTACTTAAAGATTTAACAGAAAGAAAACAGAAGCAAGCCTATAACTGAATTTCTGCTCACATCAAAGCCTAAATACACAAATAGACCCTAGTAAAACCTGATTCAAAACCATAAGCTACCTAGCCAGACTGCAATATCTACCTGATATTATGCAAATGGAAGTGTAAATGAATCATTTATGAATACAAATACTAACAGCCTTTTATATCAGTTATCTCCCACATACAAATACTAACAGACAAACATTCAAACTCATCAAGCAAACACTAACAGACACATATCGAGCATTCAACATTAGAGTCATACCATCAAGCATACACATATTAGATTCAATTCGATTCAGTCTTCTTGAATCTTGATAAACAGATTTAGCAAACATTCAAACTCATTAATCAAGCATTCAACATTAGAGTCACACATTAGAATCAAATACATATTACATACACATATCGAGCATTCAACATTGACCTAATGAATGACAATGTGCATTTCACGTTTACAGATTTTAATCAATAGACAGAACCCAATTAAAAACCAAACACTCCCTAAACATGTTTCTAATCTCAAGACCCGTCACATTTTCCACAGAAAATTACCACTATGAGCTTCTTGGTTCCAAACAGAAGCAAACATTGAGGGCTTTCAAGTGAAAGCTAAACAATCTAACAGACACATAGCTGACAAACACAAAGAAGAAAACATGCTTATCAAAAGCAATAATTGTCAATCTCATTAATCAGCAAACATTCAAACTCATCAAGCAAACATCTTAAAGCTAACACTAACAAACACATATCGATTTGGGTTTAGAGTCATACCATGTTGTATTCGCCTTTGGAGTGGGAGATAGAACTTCTGTGGATTCTTCACGATTTGGCACCAGAAGGAGGGCATTGAGTAATGAGGTCTTCCTGGAGAACCTGTTGAAGATGTGGTCCTTCCTCCTCTTCCTCATCTTCTTCATCATTGCCATCGCCATTAGGAGCTACTGAAGAATCGCTACTGTGGGAGGTAGGGTGTTTAGGTTTTGGAGAGTGGTGTTGTGAAGGTGGAGCCGGTGTAGAGCTACAGTGCCAATTAGCGCCGGTGGTGTTTGCGAGTTCACGCGATCGAGGTTGCGAGCTCGGAAATAACTCTACCGGGGGTGGATAGTCGCGGAAATGAGGTTCAGAATTGACGGGGTTTAATACCAGAGGTTGGGAGGAAAGCCATTGGGACGACGGAGCTTCGGTTAACCGGGCTTTTTTCGTCGGCGTGAAATCATACCGCGTGGGTAAAAAGACTGGGGGTCCTCTTGAAAACGTAATTCCGGCTTGCCTCTGAGTTATGTTTGGCGTCATTCGTCTCTGATCACCGCTGCCTCGTCTCGTAGCACCGCCGCGTGCGTTCGCCATCAGAGGAATCGATTTCGTCTTTGGAGATTGTGCGATTTAGGGTTAGTGACGAATGAAACGAATTCGGGGAAATCGATTTTGGTTATAACATTGATTTCCTTAAACCAATCGTGTAAACCAAAATCGACTGGTTTACACTATTTTTTAAGGAAATTGATTTCGGTATAACCATTTATTGATTTTAATTATTGGTTTAGACAAAAATCGATTGGCTTAATGAATTGGTTAAAGGAAATCGGTTTTAATAATTGAAATTGGTTTGTCGTATAGGTTTAATCAAATTAACTAATTACTTAATTAGGAAATTTGTTTAGTGAAATTAGGAAATAACAAAACTATTAGATTGGTTTAATCAAAAATTGATTGGTTTTGACCAAAAATCGTATTGGTTGAACCGAAAATCAATTGGTATTTAATAAGTTAATTTGTTAATTATCAAAGGTTAGTTTAAAAAAACAATTAGATTGGTTTAACACGATAATTGATTGGTTTAACCAAAATTCAATTGGTTTTTAACAAATCAATTGGTTAGTTACCAATTGGTTAATTAAAACAAAACAACTAAACCATAACATTCAAGAATTTATTATCCAAATCTAAGAAAACATAACAATATTCTCCGTCGTCATCATCATCATACGATGAAACATTACAGTGAAATTCATCTTCTTGTTCTGCATCTCCAACATCGTAGTCGAGGTGTATTGGGTTTACATACTGAAAAAAATTCGGACTTCGACATCGTCAATTGTAGCCAGAAGTACGGCATCATCATTTTCTTGTTGCAAAAGAGTTGGTTCCTGAACTTCGTATTCTCCTGAGATATAACTCCTCGGATTTACCTTTACAACATTGAGCCATGAATATTTTGGTTTCTTTGTGTACGGGTACGGAATATAGCAAACTTGTTCCGCTTGAGACGCTATAAAAAACAATATATGATTCAACATTTATATATATATATATATATATATATATATATATATGTATATATATGTATATATGATTGCAACATTATATGATATACATACCTAGAATAAATGGTTCATATTTGTTGTATTTCCTCGTTGAAAGAACGTCAACAACACCTCCATTGCTTTTCCGAGTGCCTATTACAATAACAGGGTCACACTACTTACACTTAAAAAGTGTCATTTTTAGATCAATCATCCCCTCATACTTAAGTTGTATGATATCAGTTAAAATCCCGTAGAAATCAGCTTCGTCTGATGCATTGGAATAATTCTCTCCTTTAACAAATACCCCATAATTACATGTCTTTCGTCCCTCGCCTTGATTATGTTTATGGAACAAATATCCTCTTGTGAAATACATAGGCCATGTTTTGGCCTTATTCACAACTCCATTCACCATCTCTTTAACACAAGGAGGAAAATGATTTGTGTCGTTCCAGTATTTAACCTGCATATAGCTATCATTATTCACGGGTCTACATATATGTAATACACACTATTATGCAAAGAGGTGTTTTTAGACATACATAATTTTTCACCCATGTAGAATATTCTTTAGCTCTTTTCACGCCAACTTCTTCTTTGGAGAGTTCTGAATATTTTGCAGAAAGATAATCTTCGAACATACTATATAAAACGAAGACATAGATGAGAACTCAAAACACATTCATATGAAAAATTCAATATATGCCAATTTACCTCTCAAACGGCTGAAAATAATCACAATTTCGGAAAACATATGAATGTTCACATTGATAGTCCTTTTTTGAAAGCCATATTTGGTGCATTTCTCCACTTGGACGACCTACGCGGTAAAATATATCAGGTACTCCATCGACGAAATATACGGGGGGCATCACCTTCATCGAATCTTGTTAACCTACACGGAAAATAGTAACTCACATTAGAATATATATTTATTTATAACATATGTCTACAAACGAAATAGTTGTTTACCTTGATTTTGTTTGTATATTTGTGTCAAAGTAGTGCTCTGAGAAGTAAGATATTTTGTCATTGAGATACGATTGAACAATCGATCCTGCTGCATATCTTTTGTTCTTCGCTTTTCCTTTTAACTTTTTGAAAAACACTTTCAAAAGGATATATCCACCGATATTGCACAGAGCCTCCTAATTCAGCTTCATAGGAGAGATGTATAGGCAGATGCTCCATAACGTCGAAAAAAAGGTGGAAAGATCTTTTCCAAATTGCATATGAGTAAGACTATGTTTTGTTTTAGAATTTGGACGCGACCTTTCTGCAAAGTTCTTGCACATAAGTCACGGAAAAATCGTCCCAACGCCTACAAAACATTATTAGAGAAAAAAACTAATATAAAATAATATAATCTTTGGTGTGTCTCGCAGTTATCATATAACTACAAGTATTAATACCTGATAACACAAGGTGGACGTTTCGGTCTAGGAGTTCTGTGAAAATAAATAGAAGTAATCGCTCCATAAAAACATGGCAGTCATGACTTTTCATGCCCGAGAACTTTCCATTAACCACCATATCAACACAACTAGATAAGTCTGATGCATAACCATCTGGAAATTTCACTGCATATTTCACACATTCCAACAACTTTTCCTTTGCTTCTACCGTCAGTGTGTAGGCGGGGAAAGGAGCTTTACCATCACTATCAAGCTGTAAGTGTGGTCGAGCACAAAATATTTCTATATCCCTTCGTGACATGACGGTGTCTTTGTTTTATACTTTACATTCATAAGAGTATTCATGATGTTGTCGAAAAAATTCTTCTCAATATGCATCACATCAAGATTAGGTCTGTCCAATACGTCAGCTCCCATAATATGTTTCCTTGTGCCAATTGTGCAAGGTGCCATAACCAGCCTTCTTTTCATGATCGTTTCCACCGCAAATCTTTGTTTTCGGCGGTTTGACACTATAAAACCGCTCAAAATAAAGTTGTTGCCCGGTGTAAGACTGAGATGGATACTCATTCACAGCGTGTTTTCCTTTCAAGAAGTCTTTTCTATTCTTCCTTAGTGGATAACTACGAGGAAGAAATCTTCGGTGACAATCAAACGAGCATGTCTTCCTCCCATTCGGCAGATAAAATGACTTTGTATCGTCCATGCAAATTGGACAAGACAATTTACCATGTGTCGTCCATCCTGATAACATACCATACGCCGGAAAGTCGCTTATTGTCCACATCAAAATTGCTTTTAAATTAAAATTTTGATGCAAAGATACATCGTACGCATCGACTCCGGTAGACCAAAATTCTTTTAATTCCTCAATAAGAGGTCGGAGGAAAATATCAAGACTTTCTCGCGGATGATTTGGTCATGAATTCAGAATTGTAAGGAACAAGTATTCCGTGTTCATGCACATCCAAGGGGGCAAGTTATATGGAGTCAATATCACGGGCCACAATGAATGATTACGAGACATGCCAAATGGATTTAACCCATCTCTACATAATCCCAAATAAACGTTACGATTTTCTTCGGCAAAGTGAGGATGTAGGTCTTGAAAATATTTCCACTCTGCAGCATCAGACGGATGACACATTTCTCCGTCTTTTGCTCGGTGCTCAACATGCCATCTCATTGCTGCTACAGTCTTCTCGCTCTGATACATTATCTTCAATCTGTCAGCGATAGGTAGATACCACGTACGACTATATGCTATTTTGGTTTTACGGTTTCCGTCGTTGGGCTTTCATCTTGGCTAACCACAAAATTAACCTAAGTTGTGCATCAACTTTTTGTCTCATAGTGGGATCCGGTTGATTGGTTTCCTTCTGGTAAATAATCTTTCAACACCTCGCACCATGAATCCACACACTATTCAGTCATATTGTAGTCCGTCTTGTTTTGCATGACCGGCAGCGGCTAAGGATAACTGAGAATGACATTCATGACAACCATCATATAACGGATTTCTCGCCCCTTCTAACAAGTAGTAGAATTTTTGGGAATGGTTACATACCGGTTCTTCATCAACATTTTGATAACTATCAAAATTCACGTTATCACGAAACGCATCATTCACCATATCTACATATCTATCTTGTACGACATTATCCAATGTCGTCATATCAACATAACTCAGTCCTAAAGCCACATCAATTTCCTCCTCGTGCTTATACCAAATATAATAATATTTCATAAATCCTCTACCTAATATATGATTCCAAATTTTTTGCCCCGTGATAACTTTCTCGTTTTTGCAGAAAGTGCAAGGGCAGAAGAACTTACCGCCATTGCTTAGCGCAAAAGGTTGATTACTTTCACAAGCCATGAATTTTTCGACCCCCATTTCAAACTCCGTCGTGAAATTTTGCGTCTCTGGATCTTTCCTCTTATACATCCATTCCCGAGCATTATAGAATCCCGACATTATATAAAAGAAAAGGTAAACGGTTTTTTCTGATTCGTAGATGATATGTGAGTATGTGTGAGAATGAGGAGAAAAGAGGTCGAATGTGGTATTTATATACAATAGTGCGACTGATTTGCGACCACGAAGCTACCGTTTTACGACTAACATATATAGTCTCAAAATGAGAGTACACCTACTCGAAACAATTAAAACATGTAGATATGTACCACCAATTGCGTCTGAGTTGCAACCCGCCGAAAACGGTCGCTAAGTAGTCACTCACAATGCGACGAATTAACGACTCATCTTTTACGAAAATAGTGTAGTCATGGATCAGTCGTAAATAAGCGACTAATTAGCAACTACTTTTACGTGGTTGTGACCGATCTGCGACTAATATTTATCGGTCGCTCAACAGTCTTAAACCAGTCGCAGTTTAGTCGTTACCTTTTGCGACTAAAAATGTAGTCGCACACCGCAGTCGTAAAATCGACTATCCCAAAGACTATCCCAAAGCAGAGGATCCGCTTCCACCCGAGCTGAGATAACTGGAACAAAGATAGAGGTGAAGATTCGCATGTTCCTTTCCTTCTGAATTATGTAAGTGCAAACCTAAAATAATAGTTTCATAACAGCTCCCTTACGATGATACTCTGTGAACTATTCCCAGCTATAGTCATTGCTACAAAATAATGTCTCGTATGCCGTTCTTGGTTGGTCTAAGAAATTTTTTAGGATTTGTTTCAAGTATTTACAGTTTCATTTGTAGATAAATTACATGCATGTTGACTTTGTAGTATTATGTAACTTGTAGATATGTCTGGCGTTGACTAAAATAACACTAGAGTTTTCTCTTAGTAGAATGTTATTATATGTTTGGTTTGTTGATACGAGAAGTTCCTAAACAATGAAAATTGAAAGTCCAAGTAGCTCCAAAGTATAATCACATTTTCAAAAGAAAATGTCAAAAGAGTTCCCTTCATATCTTCATTACATTGGACACAAGACCATGCGGGTGAGGAACTCGGTAAGACTGAAAACAAAACAACTGGATGGGCTGAGTAAGCAAAACAACCCGCATTCTTTAGATGACAAGTAAGCCCAGCTGAGTATATAACTCATAAACTATTTGATTTTGAAATATAAGGTCTGATTGCTATATGCCTTATGATGCTAATTGTTTATTCGGCTTTTGTTTGGTTTTCGTTCAATCATTTTTCATTGTTATAGTACCTGATAATAGTAAGAGATGGCAATTAGAAATAGTACGAGTTAATATGGTAAATAAAACAAAAGGTATTTTTGTCTCATATGATTTTTTTCAGAAAGAAGACATGGATGAACCATTTAGCTAGCTTATAGCCATGTTCTTTTGCTCAACGCTGCGACTGCGACAACGATGAGAAATTAACAAACGTGAGAGAGAAATTTTTACTTTTGTTGCTTTAATGAATCTGCTTGCGACTGTCGCTACAGCCTTTTGAGCCATTTTCATCATCGCTGAAATTTACAGCGACTCTCAATTTGTGTTAAGCTGCAGCTGGCTATGGAGTTCACTACTTTTGAACTTCTGATTTTAAGATGCTGCTGACGTGTCTACTTCTATTTTTTATATTAGTTGGTCGCTGTCGCTAAAAGTAGCGACGATTAAAAGAACAGGGCCTATCTCATACGAAAAACCAAGTACTAAAATATAACACGGGAATGCTTAAAGGAAATGACCACCAGCTTGTGTCACCAAACAACTGGTCTTGTAATTCGAATGTATTCCCAAGGTTTTTTAAGAAGAAAAAAATATTGAACTCATTTGGTTGATGCATTCATCCAACATTGTGTTTTTGTAATACTCTTTTGAAGATTGATATCACTAATGTTTTTTGGCGATGTGTTTTAAATTCTCTTCACATGAATATTTTTAGAAAGCTGAGAAAAAAATATAACAGAAGAAAACCGGCAAAAAGGACTTTCTCTCTCTTTCGTACAGTTTTCTCCCGAAAACTGTGATCCTCTTCCTTTCACCTTCACTGTCGCCGATCTCGGCGGCGGCTCCCTACAATCCTCATGACCAAAAAGAAACCTCCCAAGAAAAAGCCTCTAAACGTCTGAAGTCACTTCAGCCGTAAACAAAATCGACCCCCAGTCCGATAAGACTTCGGAATCCGTCGCTAACCCGACCATCCCGATAATAGGAGTTGCCCAGACCTCTGCTACTGATGCATATCTGGCCAAAGAAACAAAAGCCCTAAATGTTGGATTGGATTTTACAGTCCCAATCCAAGATGCAAATGGCACCCTTAGGAAATCTGATGCTGCCCAAGAAACCCCAACATGTCAAAACCGACAGTAGCTACAAGTAGTGGCAGTGACACCCATCTCACAACAAGACCTACAATACTACATCAACAACCATAGATACTCTGGACAAATATGGTAAATATTGTTGGAAAGCCTAGGATCTAAGGGTTAAGGTATTGAATCATGGATCTCGTGTTTACCTCAGAGATGGCAGCGGAATGAATGGTAATCAAGATCAGCAGCGACTCAGGTGCTTCGCCTCTACCAGATACACACGCACACAAAGCTGGAAAAGCCGGGATGCTAGTGCCGGATCTTGGGAACACTGAGTTTAGGTGGCTCGGCTTTCTCTGCAATAGAAAACTGAACGGCTAGGGTTCCAGGTCGACCATAAAAGCCTTTATATAGACCTGGAATGACTAAACCGATAATTGGATTAATTCCATTTCGTTTAAGTCATAAAATCGAAACGTCAGTTTCGAAACCCGATCTGTGTCGATCGACTCACTCACTGTGTCGATCGACACACCACTATAAACTCAATATCAATGTGTATCCAATACACATCAACGAAGATCATTATCATAATGATCTTTCCCATATTTATTCTTCCAGTTTGCTTAAGTGTGTGACCCTATAGGATCATATAATACTGGAAGTAAGTGTACAACTTACAGACTGCAAGAGGCTTCTAGCAAAGCATTGCAACCACCCAGCATTATACAAATTGTCTGATCTCGACACACAACTATCATCAGGAGTGAGTACAAGTGTGATTTCAGGACACAATCCCAACAATCTCCCACTTGTACTGGAATCATCAATTCCATTAATCCTTTTGTCTCTATATCTCGATTTGGCATAAGGCAAGATTTGTGTCATCCTTATTTTGCCAACATCGTGTTCATCGAACTCATGATCTATACTGAACAAGACAAACAACTGAACTACAGTTCGTTTGAGTGCGGCCACACATTTTCTCAGTATCAAATCTTTGATAGGCCCTGAGATATTTATCTCCCGTTATTCAGGAGGGACAAATCCCATCTTGTTCCATCCCTGTTTCTTTACACACTTCATGATACACCTAAGCAATGCCGTTATAGCCGTCAGTTACGGGTCGACGTTTGACAAGGTCAAAGTGCACCAATTCATATGTAAGAAAACATGATGAACTCATGTCTAAGGACTATACTCTATAGTCGTAATGAGAATCTCTCATGACACAGATATAACTATCTTGGAGACTTCTCATTAGCGGGTCACGTCCGATCATATGTTCATCAACATATATCTATGTGACTGACTATGATACTCATATCACTGACTCCATGAAACTTAGTCAACAGTCACCTCACAAAGCTAGTCTCTCGCGGTTGTCAGTGTCCCACATTGACAACCTCGACTAGGGACACTTCATAATTTATGTCATATGTAACTTATAGGGTTTCATGATCAAGTCCTCAACTTGATGACCTATAATATGGCATAAATTTATTTTGGGACCATTATTTAGATCACAATAAATAATGCTGAAATCAAATTTCATTAAACATATCCAAAAGTATGTTTACAAGAACATCTTCATATAACTAAAATAAAACCACAAGAACTCCCACTAGAATCAAGATTACATCTTAAGATCTCTAATGCCTACAACAGTAGTATGACTCTCATGCTTAGGCCTTGGGAGTGGCTTAGTGAGAGGATCAGCGACATTCTCGTCCGTCGGAACTCGGCTGATCTTTACTTCTCCTCTATTGACGATATCACGAATCAGGTGATATCTCCTCTCTATGTGTTTGGACTTCTGGTGTGACCTGGGTTCTTTCGCCTGAGCAATGGCTCCATTGTTGTCACAAAACAAAGCCACTGGCTCCAAGATACTAGGAACCACACCAAGTTCAGTCATGAACTTCTTGATCCAAACAGCTTCCTTTGCCGCTTCTGAAGCAGCAACATATTCAGCTTCCGTCGTGGAATCAGCTACGGTATTCTGCTTAGAGCTCTTCCAGCTCACTGCACCGCCATTTAGACAGAAGACATATCCAGACTGTGATCGGAAATCGTCTATGTCCGTCTGAAAACTCGCATCAGTGAATCCATTCACCACAAGCTCTTCACTTCCTCCATATACCAAGAACTTATCCTTGGTGTGTCTCAAATATTTGAGAATATTCTTGACAGCTGTCCAGTGATCTTCACCAGGATCAGATTGGTATCTACTCGTCATGCTTAACGCGTAAGCTACATCTGGACGAGTGCAGAGCATGGCATACATGATAGATCCTATTGCAGAAGCATAAGGAATCCTATCCATGCGTTCTCGCTCAGCATGTGTCGCCGGACACTGCTTCTTGCTGAGACCAATGCCATGAGACATCGGTATGAAGTCCTTCTTGGAATCATGCCTCTTGAATCTGTGCAACACCTTATCAATATAAGCATCCTGGCACAATCCAATCAGCCTATTTGCTCTATCTCTGTAGATTCTGATTCCAAGGATGTACCCGGCTTCTCCCATATCTTTCATGGAAAAACAACTTCCGAGCCAAGTCTTAATAGACTGAAGCAACGGAACGTCATTACCGAGAAGTAGTATGTCATCGACATACAGTACGAGAAACGCAATTCTGCTCTCACTAGTCTTCTTGTATACACATGGTTCTTCTTCGTTCTTGATGAAACCAAATTGTTTTACTGCTTCATCAAAACGAAGATTCCAACTCCGTGATGCTTGCTTCAATCCATAAATGGATTTATGAAGCTTGCATACCTTCCCAGCATTCTTAGGATCTACAAAACCCTCAGGCTGTGTCATATACACATCCTCTTCCAGAATTCCATTCAAGAAGGCGGTTTTGACATCCATCTGCCAAATCTCATAATCATAATAAGCAGCAGTTTCCAGAAGAATCCGAATGGATTTAAGCATAGCGACTGGGGAATAGGTTTCATCATAGTCAATACCATGAATCTGTTTGAAACCTTTAGCCACCAACCTAGCTTTATAAATTTGGACATTACCATCCACGTCAATCTTCTTCTTGAAAATCCATTTACACTCAATGGCTTTTGCACCATTAGGTAAATCGACCAAGGAACATACTTGGTTTTCTGACATGGATCCCATTTCAGATTTAGAGGCTCCAAGCCATTTTTCGGAGTTTGGGCCCATCATTGCTTCCGCGAAGGTCGGTTGTTCGTCACTTTCAATGATCATTAGATCATTGCAATTGGTCACGAGAAATCTATAATATCTCTCATGTTCGTGACGGATCCTTCCGGATCTGCGAACTTCAGGCTCCATAGGTGCTGGCTCCACAGAACTTTGTGGATCCAACTGCTGCTCTTCCTCAGCAGGTTGAGCAGTCTCCTGTGCATCTTGAATTTCTTCGAGATGTACTTTACTCCCACTGCTTTTCTTAGAAAGAAATTCCCTCTCAAGAAAAGAAAAGTCCCGAGCAACAAAGACTTTGTTCTCAGATCGGTTGTAAAAGTAGTATGCCTTGGTTTCCCTAGGATAACCAACGAAGTAGCACTTATCTGATTTGGGTGCGAGCTTGTCAGAGATTAAGCGTTTGACATAAGCCTTACAACCCCAAATCTTTAGGAAAGACAGACTTGGAATATTCCCAGTCCACAATTCATGTGGTGTCTTTTCAACTGATTTAGATGGCACCCTATTTAGTGTAAACGCAGACGTTTCTAGAGCGTATCCCCAAAAAGATAATGGAAGATCTGAATGACTCATCATAGACCGAACCATATCTAATAAGGTCCAATTCCTCCTCTTTGACACTCTATTCCATTGGGGTGTTCCAGGAGGAGTGAGTTGTGAAACAATTCCACACTCGCTCAGATAATCACTGAACTCTTGACTCAAGTATTCTCCTCCTCGATCCGACCGCAGAACTTTGATACTTTTGCCAAGTTGGTTATGTACTTCATTCTTGAACTCCTTGAATCTATCAAAGGATTCTGACTTATGTCTCATCAAATAGACATAGCCATACCTACTGAAGTCATCAGTAAAGGTAATGAAGTACTTGTAATTTCTTCTGGCAACAGTGCTCATTGGCCCACATACATCAGTATGAACAAGGCCCAATAAATCATTGGCCCTTTCATTCGGATTGTTGAAAGGGACCCTAGCCATTTTTCCCATCAAGCAAGATTCACATTTCTCACATGATTCAAAATCAAATGAGCCCAGAAGCCCATTTCGATGGAGTCTCTGAATGCGTTTCTCATTGATGTGGCCCAAACGACAATGCCATAAGAAAGTCGGGTTTTCGTCATTTGACTTAAACCGCTTTGTATTTATGTTAAAGACAGGCATTTCTTGGTTTAAGATATATAACCCATTATCTAATGGGGCGCTACCATAAAACGTACCATCACGATTAAAAGAACAAACTTTATTCTTAACAGCAAAATCAAAACCTTCCAAATCCAAAACGGAAACTGAAATTATGTTTCTGCTAATCGCAGGTACAAAGTAGTAATTATTCAATTCTAAAACCATGCCAGAAGGTAAAGACAAATCATAAGTGCCTACGGCCAGTGCAGCAACCTTAGCTCCATTCCCGACCCGTAGCTCCACTTGTCCTTTCTTCAGCGTTCTCATGTTTCTTAGTGCCTGCATATTAGTACAAATATGAGCACCGCAGCCGGTATCCAATACCCACGAAGTAGAACTAGGAGTCATAACATTAAGTTCGATAACATAAATACCTGAATTAGACGCATCATACGTCGACTTCAGTTTCTTGTAATCTTCCATGAACTTCTTGCAGTCTCTCTTCCAATGCCCTAGCTGCTTGCAATAGTTGCATTTGTCCTCAGGAGAAGGCCCGGATTTGGGCTTGGGCTTGGGCCTGTCTTGACTCTCAGTCTGGACAGCTTTAGCCTTTCCCTTATCCTTACTAGGATTCTTAAACCTTTTACCCCCTTGTACCATCAGTACATTAGGAGTTGCCTTCTTGATATTCGGCTCTGCTGTCTTTAGCATGCCGTGCAACTCAGTCAATGTCTTAGTCATGTTTTGCATGTTGTAGTTCATGATGAACTCATCAAAACACGACGGCAAAGACTGCAGAATCATGTCAGTGGCTAGCTCCTGGCTAATGGCACAGTCCAGTTTCCCCAGGTTATCAATGTAACCCATCATTTTAAGGACATGAGGACTCACTGGACTGTCCTTGGCCAGCTTGCAATCCATGAGAGATTTAACCGTCTGGTATCTCTCTGTGCGAGCTTGCTCCTGAAACAAAGCTTTCAAGCTATTAATCATCTCAATCGGTGACATCACGTTCTCATATTGCTTCTGCAGCTCAGAGTTCATAGTCACCAGCATTAGACAATTAACGTCTTTGACATCAGCAGAATGCTTATCCCAAGCATTCTTGTCTGCCTGCGTGGCATTGGAACGTGGCCTCTCGGGGAGAACTCTTGTAAGGACATATTCCTTGTTCTCCTGCCTGAGAACTATTCTCAGGTTCCGATAACATTCCAAGAAATTTGATCCATTAAGCTTGTCCTTCTCAAGGACGGATCTTAGCGAGAAAGTGTTGATGTGAGTTGGGACAGACATAGCTGTAATTATAAGAGGTAGAGGTTTTAGTTATGGTGTTCAAGGAAATGAGAATTCTTATCTACTAAGAAAACTCGCATTGTATTCAAAACTACGTTTCCTCAGATGAATACAATGAACCAAGATCCTTACTTCACCAAAATTTGAGTGGGCGACTCGCCATCATCCAAACTTTAGTTATTTAGGTAAGCAAATCATTGCTAATTGTACCCAGTACAACTCTTGGTCGCAGATAAGACAATTCATGTCTTACCCACTCTGATGTCTCTGGGCCCATAACTTCTGATAGCCCAGTCAAGTAAACCAATCTCTTCAGTCTTGTGATTATTGATAGTCGCACTGCAAGTCTATCAATGATCACCTGCCTTACTCATGTAGTTGTGGATACCAAGGACTCCAAGACCATCCAACAACGAAACGAGTCTTGACAGTAGACAAGATCGGGCAAGACATCAAGATCACTTGATATTTAGTTGAGGAAAAGAACTTTTAATCTTGATACATATCCAATATGCATCCAAGAAGTTTTTAAGTTATTTAAAACATCTAGATTCAAAGTTTAAGTTAATCTAGGAGCAAGGAATTAGATTTGGTTTGGTATTCGCAATTTGAGGTCCAACCACCAAATCTGTGAGTGGTGTGTCGATCGACACATCCTTGTATCGGTCGACACAACCTAACCAAAACCAGATTGGTTTTTCCGGTTCAATCCAATTGAACCGGGTTGATAACCGGTAAATCTAATTTAACCGAAATCAACCAATTAAATCGGTTCTAAACTAATTGAGATAACCAGTCCAATCTAATTGAACCAGTTCATCCAATTGAACCGATTTAACCGACATAACCATGCGAGATAACCGTTCAATCCAATTGAACCGATTTATCCTTTCGCACAGCCTGTGTCGACCGACACAACCCAGTGTGTCGATCGACACAGTAGGGTAACAGAAATCCGATCTCAGATCGAAACCCTAAAATTTTATAAGTGTTTTTACGGCGCGTCGACCGACACAAGATTAGTGTCGATCGACACAATGCGAAAAACACCCGATCATCATTTTCAGCAGAAACTTAATCCGAGATTAATTCATTTAAAACATGATCTAGCATGCATAAATCTAATCAAATACTTCATTATTCGAATTACATGCCTTTGATTCAATGGATTAAACCCTAATAGCTCTGATACCACTGTTGGAAAGCCTAGGATCTAAGGGTTAAGGTATTGAATCATGGATCTCGTGTTTACCTCAGAGATGGCAGCGGAATGAATGGTAATCGAGATCAGCAGCGACTCAGGTGCTTCGCCTCTACCAGATACACACGCACACAAAGCCGGAAAAGCCGGGATGCTAGTGCCGGATCTTGGGAACACTGAGTTTAGGTGGCTCGACTTTCTCTGCAATATAAAACTGAACGGCTAGGGTTCCAGGTCGACCATAAAAGCCTTTATATAGACCTGGAATGACTAAACCGATAATTGGATTAATTCCAATTCGTTTAAGTCATAAAATCGAAACGTCAGTTTTGAAACCCGATCTGTGTTGATCGACACACTCACTGTGTCGATCGACACACCACTATAAACTCAATATCAATGTGTATCCAATACACATCAACGAAGATCATTATCATATTGATCTTTCCCATATTTATTCTTCCAGTTTGCTTAGGTGTGTGACCCTATAGGATCATATAATACTGGCAGTAAGTGTACAACTTACAGACTGCAAGAGGCTTCTAGCAAAGCATTGCAACCACCCAACATTATACAAATTGTCTGATCTCGGCACACAACTATCATCAGGAGTGAGTACAAGTGTGATTTCACAATCCCAACAAATACCTCCCCATCAAAGCATCAGCCAACATGTATTCCCTTCGCTCTTGAATCTGGAGACCCTTGTGTAACAATCCCTGACTCTGTTATAGAACAAAATCACAAAGCCTGATACAATTTTATAATTGGACAATTCTACGAAGACTCACCACCTCGTGGAGTTGTTCACGCAATAGTAAATTTTATTTGAAGTCACCATAAGCGAGACATCTCAGTTTCAAAAATGGATGGCACTGCTTTCTTATTTATAATCCCTTGCCCTAACGCTAGGAGAAGAGTTCTCAGCCAAAGCCTTTGGTAGATTGATGGCCAAACCATGTTTGTTTCCAAATGGTCTCTGGGTCCAAATCAGGAGAAACTTGAATTATCTATGGTCCATGTCTGGCTGGAATTTATAGACGTACCCCTCCAATTCTTCAACAAGGATGCCCTTCAAGAGATTGCAGGATTGGTAGGCCAATACATTTGTCTTCATCCGTCAACAGAAAACCTGACCAATATTGAAGTAGAAAAGTTCTACACAATAATAGATCCTTAGAAACCTCTTCCTGAAGGTGTCAATGTGTGCTTCGAAAGTGGAGAAATCAGAAGAATCAAAGTGTCTAGCCCTTGGTTGCATGTTGTATGCTCTCATTGCCACAAGGTCGGACATGCTATCTCTCGATGCTCTGCATCACCTATTACATGTACCCTCTGTAAGTCAGTGAAGCATCTAACATTGAGCTGTCCGAGAGGAAAGAAAGAGGACAATAAAGGCAAGGCACCCATCAAAAGTCTGCTTCCCATTGTCCCCCAACCCAACTTTGTCCCGAATCAAACACCAAAGCAAACCCCAAAGAAGAAAACAGTCTACAAGCCCCTAAACCTTGACACTTCCCAGAAACCAAATACAAGGAACCAATCGCTTGCTGCCACAACTCACCTCCCAATTGACTCAGTCACAGAGGTGATTCCTCCCCCCCCCCCCCCCCCCCCCAATCATCTGGGAGTAATGCTCCTCATTCTGCCCTCCCCAAAAACCTCACTTCCATTTATCACCATGACCATATCGGTGGTAAACTGTGTGTTGATCTCAACATGAAATCTGTGAAATCTCTTTTGTCGACCTCCAACACTGGCTCTGCCACAGACAGTGACAGTCCTCTGATGATGAGGATAACCTGGACGTGGAAATGACAAATACATTGAGGTAATCTCAAACATATTAAGGAAGTTATCTAAAGCAAGGCTCAAGGCTGGAGGCCCTTTAAACCTCTAGATTTTCCCCTCTTTTATGGATCTTTTTGTTGGAATATTAGAAGGTTCAATGATTCTGTAAAGCGCCCCGGATTTAGGAAATGGTTAAGGAAGTATAATCCCATTTTTGGTGGTCTATTAGAGACCCATGTAAAGCCGGATAAAGCCTATGATATAGTAAATAGAGGTCTCCCGGATTGGAATACGAAGTACAACTATGAGTTCTTTGACTTAGGAAAAATATGGTTGATGTGGCACAATGTTGTAAAGGTTAAGGTTGTCTCAAAATCCCTGCAATCAATCAGTTCATTAGTTACTCTTCCCTTTGTGAACTGCGAGGTCAGAGTAACGTTGGTGTATGGATCAAACTGCATATAAGAAAGGAGACTTATGTGGTCCGAATTAGAATCTATCTCAGTCTCTACCCTTTTTGATGGAATTCCATGGATAGTCCTAGGTGACTTTATTGAAATAATTGACCGGAGTGAGCATTCAAGAGCTGATCAGTTCTCTTCGGCCTGAGGTATGAGAGATTTCAAAGACTGTTTGCAGAAAAGTGGCTTAAGTGATCTGCCTTACATAGGTAATACCTTCACATGGTCTAACAATCAAGGCGCCATCTCAAGTACCTCAAAGCAGAAAACAGTGGCAAAAAAACTGGATAGGATTTTGGTAAATGATACTTGGCTGACAACTTTCTCCCCAATCCATTGGTGTCTTCAGCGAGCCCGGTATCTCAGACCATAGTATATGCTATGTTTTCCTTGACCAGCTGAAACCGAAGCAGAAACGTCCTTTCAAAAAAAATTCTCACCTAAACCAGCACCCTGACTTCGTCAATCTCATTTCAGCTTGTTGGAATGGTCTCTCCTACGATTGCTCGAAATGTTGTTTGTATCCAAGAAGCTCAAGGAACTAAAAAGCATCATCCGATCTTTCAACAAAACAAACTTCTCAAATATAGAGATTTGGGTCTCTGAGGCCTATCAGGATCCTCTTCAGTATCAAGACAAGCTCTTGTCTGACCCATCTCCATCCGCTACATAGGAAGTTAAAAAATGCTCACCAGAAATGGTTCTCTTTGGAAGTTGCAGAAGAATCCTTTCTAAGGCAAAAATCCAGAATTCAGTGGCTTGTTAATGGAGATGCATATACTGCCTTCTTCTACATGGCAATCAAAATCAGAGCAGGGCAAAACCAGATCAATCTTCTTCTCGACTCGGATGGCTCAGTAATCAACTCTCTAGATGGTATAAAAAGTCATGCTGTGAATTTCTTTGAAGGGCTCCTTGGTGGTTTTGTAATGGATACTTCCTCGTCTCCTGTCGCTATTGCCTCTCTGGTTCCCTTCAGATGCTCACAGGAGGCGGTTGAAGAATTAGACGCCCCCTTCTCATATCTCGATATTCAAAAGGCATTCTTCAACCATCCCAAAAACAGGTCTCCTGGACCTGATGGGTACCCAGCATAATTCTTCACGGCACATTGGCAAAATGTTAGGAGAGAAATGATAGATGTTGTGCAAGAATTCTTCTCTTCAGGGCGTCTTTTCCAGCAATGGAACTCCACGATCCTGACCTTGATTCCAAAGAAATCTAACGCCTCAAAGATCAATGAGTTCAGACCTATAGCCTGTTGTAACTCTGTTTACAAAGTTATAGCCAAGTTGCTAGCAAACCGATTAAAATCAGTACTTCGAGGTCTTATCTCTAACTCCCAATCAGCTTTCATCTCGGGTCGATCACTGATATTCATACATTTTCATGCATTTAGGCTCGTATATAGTTCTTGTTTTGACTTCTTTTCTCCATCATTCATACCATTTTGTCGAGTCATTGTCACATCTAGAGTCTAGAGTTGTTTAGGACTAGGATTAGGCATTCTAGGCTTGCATTTGGGGTGTTTCTTGTGTTTTGCTGGTGAATGGAGGCATCTAGGAGCATTGGTGAGCTTGGAATTGGAGTCTTGAGCTCAGAAGACCAAGGAAGAGCCAGCGAAGGACCATATCGGTCTGAGTATCGGCCAGGCGGGTCGATACGACCCCTCGTCAAAGTCCCGGAGAACCATATCGGCCCCAGTATCGGTCCACCCAACCGATATGGACTCTCGGATTATTTTTCGAGACTTCATATCGGTTCACATATCGGTCGGGTGGACCGATATGCTCCACCCAGATTTAATCCGAGACTTGGTATCGGTTCACATATCGGTCCACCTGACCGATATCGTCCCAGATTTTTCACTTGGATTCGGGTCAACACCCGGTTTTTTCCGGGTTGACCCGGCTCGCACCTTTCAGACTATTTAAGCCAAAAACCTATTTCATTTTGTTTCTTAAGCAGTTTTTGATGTTCTAAACTCTTTTGTAAGAACATATTGGATTCCTTTGATTAATCTAGACTTCTCTTGTTATTCCATCAACAAATCTTTCAATCTCTCACTAATTTACCATGATCAACTCTATTTCTATGAGTTTTGTTGATCTAGCCATGATTAGTGAGTAGTTCTCCATAGGCTTGTGGGTTGGGTAGGATTAGGTTGATTAGGGGTGATCAATAGAATTCTAGTAGTTAATTGTCAAAATCTCATCTAGCAAAGTGCGCTTAATGCCTAATTAATCTTGATCACATTGATTAGGATGTTTAGAATTTCTTGTTCACAACATGTTCGATGAAATTCCAGTATTTAGCTTTGTTAGGACTTTCATATTCTAGCGCATGAAAATGTATGTCTAGAGTGATTGGTTGCTAATTGGAACTCGTTTGAATGCTCGTTTGATTTTGATTCACAAATGATGATTTGTTCTTGAGTTAAGATTAAATGAAGAATTGGTATTAAGAGATTAAACCGATTTGCTTTGTGTGTTCTTTGCTAGGAGATTAGCTTGTTTGAAGTTTGAATTAGGATTCCTTGATCATCCCGAGTCACCTATCCGTTGACCTTTACCCTTGAGCCTTATTCTTCCTATTGATTGAATCGTTTGTTTACTTGCTTTTTGTTTGCTTCGATCTGATTTGTTTTGTTAGGATTGTTAGGAATTATAAACCAAAATTGTCTGATTTGATTCTGAAGGATTAGTATTTGCTTATTGGTTTTATCCGTCCCAGAATAGGTTCGATACCTCAAAGCTACTACGATAAGCTTGAGGAATTGGTACCTCAAAGGATTGCAAAATCCTAGTTATCAATCACTAGCAGAAAATGTATTGCTTGCAACTGAGCTTGTGGAGGGTTGTAACAGGAAAACAATTTCCAAAAGATGTATGCTAAAGGTGGATCTCCAAAAGGCCTTCGATACTGTCAACTGAGAGTTTATCTTAAACAGTCTCGAAGCTCTGAACTTTCCCCAGTCCTTTTGCAATCTGATAAAGCAGTGTATCTCTACCACCAGATTCTTTGTTGCAGTAAACGACGAGTTATGCGGCTACTTCAAAGGGTCAGAGGGACTGAGACAGGGATGTCCCCTTTCGCCCTACTTATTTTTCTTGGTGCTAGAAGTATTTTTTCAAATGCTAAACAGCAAATTCAGCTCGAGCAACATTGGATATCATCCAAACGCAACGGATCCAAAGGTTAGACACTTAGTGTTTGCTGATGACATAATGGTACTCTTTGATGGCGGAAAAAGATCATTGGAAAATATCGCAGCTGCCTTTGATACCTTCTGTCAATGGTCTGGTCTTCAAATGAACCGCAACAAAACGGAGCTCTTCGTCGCAGGGATGAACCGTAATGAATCTAGCGAACTGGCCAGTCTCGGATTCAAGATTGGTTTAATCCCAATCTGTTACTTGGGAATGCCTTTAATGAGCAGAAATATCCGGGTATCTGACTATAGACCTCTGCTTGACAAAATCACTGGGTGCTTCACTTCATGGAGCTCTCATGCACTTTTTTCTCTGGCAGGTTAGAACTGATCTCCACTACAATCTTCAGGGTAATCAATTTCTTGACTTCAACTTTTATCCTTCCAAAAGGTTTCCTTAAGAAAATTGAATCCCTATATATCTGTTTTTTATGGAGTGGGGACATATCAAAACCCGCAGCTGCAAATGTATTGTGGGGAAAAGTCTATCTTCCCAAATCTGAAAGTGGATTAGGTCCAAGGAACTTCTCCATATGGAACCAGATTATTTGCCTCGGGTTGATTTGGAATCTATTTGCTAATGAAAACTTTATATGGGCTGAATGGATACGATCTTATAGAATAAAGGGAGGTTGTTTCTGAAGCTTAGATGAATCAAAATATACATCTTGGACTTGGAAAGCAGTTCTAAATCTGAGACATCTGGCGAGCCTATTCCTAAGGGCCAAAGTGGGAAATGGCAAAAGCATCAGTTTCTGGTAGGACTATTGGACTCCTCTTGAACCTCTAATCAAATTTGTTGGTCCAATGGGTCCTAGAGATCTAATGATTCCCATCTCAGCAATTGTTAACTCAACCTGCAACAATATCGGATGGACCATTAGAGGAGCGAGATCTACAGCTGTGGAAACACATCTCATTTATCTGACTACAATCCCTCTGCCATCGGATCATAGCTCGGATGATTCATACTACTGGTTAATTGACGATAAGGAAATGACCACCTTCTCTACCAAGGAAACTTGGGAATGATCAAACCAAGAAGCAGCCGGAAAGCATGAACTTCCTATGTATGGTTTAAAGGAGCAATCCCCAAACATGCTTTCACTATGTGTCTTCAACAAGACCGCCTACCAACAAAAGCGAGACTAGTAAAATGGGGAATGCAAGTTTCTCCCTCTTGTTGCCTTTGCACAAGCTCCACAAAAAAGAGAGACTACCTTTTCCTGCGCTGTGAAGTAAGTGAGCAGATATGGGAGCTAGTTCTCAAACGCCTTAGTTACTTCCCCATGGTTTTCTACACTTGGAATGCTTTCTCGATTTGGTTAGATATCAATGACAATGTCTCGCCAAGAATATTACGCAGGCTAGTGGCGCAGGCTACTATCTATGGGATCTGATCAGAGAGCAACAACAAACTGCATAACAGCAGAGCGTCAACTCCGCAAACGCAAATAATCTTCAATGCCATTGGCAGGCAAATTCGAGACATCATCCTGAAAAAGAAAAATCTCAAATCCTTCAGCAACCTAATACATATATAGCTTGCTTATGAATAGAGGACCATTTTTTTCCTTTTCTTCACCAATCTAGGCTTAACCTTGTTTTTTTATGTGGCCAAGGTCAATTCTAAAATAGACCCTCTCTTTTGTATTCCTACAAAGAAATATCATTTTATAAGAAATTCACATATTTGGCATAAAAAAAACTATAACCTGCAAACTCCTACCAAAATGACATGATCGAAAAACATTTTAGAATTTATTTCGGTGATTCATTCAAATGTACGTTATATACATTTTTAACGGGAAAAATGCCAAACAAATCCTAAACTTTGTAAATTTGGCAAAAACAATATCTGAATTACGAACTTATCAAAAACTACCTAAACTTTTTGTTGACTTTCCTAATAAACATCAAACTTTCCGGTGATCTAGCCAAATTAAAATAAAACAACGTCGTTTTGTCTTAAGCTTTTGTTTAGACAAAACGGTTAAAACGACGTCGTCTCGTTTTAATTGAAAAATAAAACCAAGGCAATAGCTAGGCTCGAACTCGGGTGGGGTATATCATGGTTAGAGGCATATTGACACTAAGCTAGTGAAACTTCGTTGATAATGTTCATAGATAAATTTAATGTTTTTCGTCTTTCTTAGTTATATTTACCTTTTTCTCCTAAATTATTTTTTATTTGTAGAAACAGTCACCTGAACCACTCCACATCTCGTGATAAGACTTTTCAGCTTGTTTTTCAGGAGATGGAATTCGAGATAAAACTGGATATAATCTTGCGAACAGAGAGCTTTGGCTACAATAAAAAAAAATCCATATCATCAACAACGCAACATCAAAAGAATTAGAGCCTAAAAATTACATTTAAACAGTAGGGAAGAAACGAACAACACATATAGGATGTACAATGAAAGGATCAAATATTTACTGATACTAACCTGTCTTTCGAATCATTCTCAGCTACAAAGCCCAAAACAACATCAATTACATACACACGTAATTAAAGAAACTAACATTATGTGAGGGGGGAAAGAGAAAACGTAAGAAAGAAAGCATGAATAAGCTCACCAGAAACGACTGATGCTTCCATTGTTTTCAAAAACTTTTCCATGCAGATGTATGTAAAATAGCTGGCATAAATCGAGTCAATCCGAAATGAGCAAACAACATTTGATAAACCAGAAGCAAGAACAAGATGGACACACATAAATTCCAAATCAGTTTGGGATTTAATTGGAAATAAGAACAAATGACAGTTTAATTAAATTTGTATGTGAGCATTTTCAATGAAGTGCCACTAGTTCAGTGGTGACATATCTCTAACCATGACACACCCCACCTGAGTTCAAGCTTAACTAATGGCTTGATTTTATTTTTTGATTAAAACGAAACGATGTCGTTTTGACCGTTTTGTCTAAACAAAAGCTTAAGACAAAATTTTAACGGACCAATAAACGGTTGATTTAGCGGTGTGCTAATTTGTCTAGGTCAACGGAAAGTTTAATGTTTATTAGGAAAATCAACATAAAGTTTAGGTATTTCTTTGTAAGCTCGTAATTTATCTATTTTTTTACGAAATTTACAAAGTTCAGAATTTGTTTGGTATTTTTTCCATTTTTAAGATAGTGTTCTGTTAAAAAGTTATAACATTTTCATAATTTCACTTCAATGTTACGTTCAAATTTTGGATTTTTTTTTTTATCAAGATAGATATAATGTATGGGAAAAATTAGTCAATTTATTATATATGTGAAAGACAAAATATGTAAGATAAAAGTATTTTAATTGTTAGAGTGGATTATGTGGAAGCTTTTCGTCAGTTAAATGTTAAAAGTTTATATATTACATATGAGATTCGATTTCGGTATAATATAGTTTTTGAAAATTAAATATAAATTATATTGTAAGATTGAGGAAAAAAGATATATAAAATAACACAAAAATGTACATTATCATAAATATAGTAATAAAGAGAAAAATTGACATTTTAGCATTATTTTGAATTGTAAAGATTTTTATAGCACTATATAATTTAAATTTTATTATTTAGATTTTAGAGTTTAGTATTTAGAATTTAGAGGTTATTATTTAGGGTTTAGGATTGACTATTTAAGGTTTATGATTTAGGATTTTGTATTAAGGTTTAAGTATAAAGTTAATTTAATTTTTATCCTTTTTAATCAATATTATTTTGATAAATTTTTTTTTTTGTTGATATATTTATGACAATGTAAATAAAAATAGTAAGTTTGAGAATAATGTAGGTAAAGATGTTCGTGAATGTCTCAAATGTTGCCGAGAATTGTGCATAGCAGATATAGTGCATGTAAAACCGTCCTTTATAAACATGTGGAAGGATATGTGTTCTGAAGTTATTATTTGTTGAACTGTTTATCACAACCATATGTGATATATAATTAAATTTGATTGTTTATAACAAGATTAGATCAAATATCTCTAATGATATAACAGACATAAAAAAGAGATACAAAGGTAAACATATTTCTCTCTTCTCTTGGTTTTTTCTATTTTTCTAAAAAAAAACTGTCGTCTCGTTTTCTCGTTTTCCGACCGCCGGTCGACATTTCACTGTGCCGGTGGTTGGGTTACTTTTTTTTTTGCTTTTGTTAATACTATCGGTTTTATGTCAGGTGGTAGTTTTCCGGTCTTTTGTCGGATTTCTTTCTCTTCCGACGGAATCGATTAGCGAGAGTTGTAGGTTTCCTTTCTGACACTTTGTCGGATCTGAGATCTCTCTCCTGGTCTTTTCTTCACCGTTTCTATCCGTTTTTCTTCCTGGTTTTTGATCGGTTTCTTCAAATTTCTTAGAGTAATATTGTCACTATTCACCACTCGCAGAGGACGAGTTTATGGTTAGTTATGGACGGGTCAATAGATTGGGCCTTTTTGGCGGCGGCGTTTCATTTGCTTTGTTGGAATCCGGTGAAACCCTGAAGCAGCTTTTCTTTTATGCGGGTGTAGTTCACGGTGCTTCTTAGGAGTGGGTTTGGTAAACGGTTTCCAGTAACTTGCAGAGATTTGGTCTGGTGTGTAACATACCCATACCTCTGGCCCAAAAATTTTGTCTAAAAAGCCAAGCCCGTTAGCCTTTTCCCAAAACCCTAGGGTTTTGGTTTTGGCAGTGCCTCCCCTATAAATAAGCCTCCTCTTTTCTCCTAAAACTCATTCTCTTCCTTTCGGCGAAGCTCTGTCGGGATCTGGAGACGTTCAAAGCATCCAAGAGTACTGTTCACGTTTTCTCTTTCTTCCAATCACAACAGGTAAGATCCGGGAACCAGATCTGAGCTTTCAAACCCGAAAACGTTTTCATCTTTTTATAACTTTCGAAATACCCCAAATCCCGAGAAACCGAGCACACCACCGTGACCGTTGCGGCGAGACGAAGCCGGAGCCGCCGAGCCGACCGCCACGCACCGCCGCACGCTCCCGCACGCGCCGCCACTCGCCGGGGAGCTACGGGCGCGTGAGATCCACGCGCGTCGAAGGAGCCACGCGCCGACTGCCGGAGCCGCCCGCCGCCGTCACGCGTTGTCGCCGCCGCCGACCTGAGCCACCGTCCGTCGCCGGAGAATTGCCGGAGCGCCGCCGTTGACCGCCGTCGTCGCCGCCGTTGACCGGTTCGGGTCGTGTCGGATCGGGTCGGGTCGGGTCGGACCTGTTCGGGTCGGATCCTTGACCGGGTCTGGTTTAGGTTGACCGGCTGGTTTAATCCGGTTTAGTCAATTTCAATTTTGATTTCTAATTTCTATTTCAATTCCTGGTTTAGGTCGGTTAAATTGGTTTGAGCTGGGTATTTTCAACCGATCATATCTAGCTCATTCTAAGCCCGATTTAAGCGATTCAAAAGCCTATCTCACTTGAATTTTCGTCCTCTTTTCAGAACCGATGTCCGTTCGGGTCAATGGGGCTGCTAAATTACCGTTTTACCCTCTTCTTTGGCTAAGGTGAGGACCGAACGTGATCTCCCTTACCTCATTCAATTCCGGGCGATAGTCCCTTGTTAATGTCGTCTTTCCTAGGTAGTGTAGGTCTAGTTGGGTCCCGATGTGATTGCTTGAGAACGTAGAAATGTTAGGTTATCGCTTAAACTGAAAACGTTGCTTGTGCGTGATGGATATGCTTGGGTAGTTGTGGTAGGGCCCCCGAAAGGGTGTTTCGTGGCAGGGCGCGTATATCGAGTTTTGGTACGCGCCCTTTAAATCGTCGGATGGGAGGTGTTGGCGAGCCTCCCCAGGTGAAATGGCCGTGGGCCCAGGGATACCGGGTGAGCCGGTTGCATGAGCCTTCGGGCTAGAGAGGGGTTCACGAGTGTGAAAACACGAGTGGATGTAGTTTGCGTGGTGAAAGCCTTCGGGCCTGGTTGCAAGGTGATATTAGCTTAGGACTTGTGATTCGTAGTTGTGTGATGTAAGCGGGATAGCGGACTCCCTAAGTCCGTCCTCACTGGGTGATTGTGTTTGAAACAATTACTCAGGCCTCTTTCCCCTTTCATGTTCCCGTTTTCTTGCAGGTCCGGATGCGGGATCGATACGGTCATGTGACATCGTTGGTGATTTTGAATACGAAGGAGGCGCCTAGGATCTGGGGCAAGTTGAGTTGGCGTCCCGGTTGGACCGAATCCGGTTCAACGGGCGTCCTAATACCGCGTCTCTGGTTCGCCGAGAGACGGGTGTTACATGGTAGCTCTCGGACGACACTTTCCTCGGCGTGTACATGTGGCTACATGGCGGTGCTGTCTCAGTGGGTGACGCGTGAAGCTTGTTGGTCCACATGTTTATTCGGCCACGTAGCCTTTTTATTTTTAGATATGTTTTCGTGTGGGCTTATATTTTGGCCCAAATTATCTTTTGTAATGTATTGGACTGTTTGTTAATTTGGACTTGAGCCTATCAATAAAACTTTAAGGTTGACAAAAAAAAAAGACAACAAAAAGAGATGATATATTTGAATTGTTAGAGCGGACTTTTTTACAAGAAACAATATATCCGGATTGGATATTGGGTCTGGATAACTTGGGTTAATACCTTTTTGTTTTGTAATACCTTAATGTTAAAATAATAAATAAATATATTATATTATATATAAACCGACTATACTAAGTCGGTCGATTGTGCCTATAAATACTTCTCCCCCTCCCTTGTATCAATGTACACTTGCAACAACACAATAATAAACGCTTATGAAGCCTCTCTCTCTCGCTTATTCTCCTGACGCCTCTCTCCCTCTTTCTTTCAATAATATATATATGATATAATTATACATACATATACACTCATATATCATATATTATAATAATAATTTATAACACGTTATCAGCACGATCGTCTCTCGATCTGCTCATATACCGAAAAGGTGAGGTTTGATTATGACCAATTTATTATTTTGTTCATGTATTATTTTCGGAAAGATAGGCACTGCCTTCTCCGAACCGATCGTTATGTTAGGCTATGCCTTCACGATCATGATCAATGGTAGACTATGTCACCTCAGATCATATTTATGGAGTGGTAGGTTAAACCTCCTCCTTATAATTATGGTAGGTTATGCCTACACGAATTGATCATATGGTAGACTATGTCACCTCCGATCATATTTATGGAGTGAGAGATTATGCCTCCTCCTTGAATTTATGGTAGGCGTTGCCTCCTCGATTACTAATCTAACTTTTCAATTTATGCATTTAAATTCCGCATTTATATTTATGCACTTCAATTTATGCTTTTAACTTCTGCATTTATATTTATGCATTTAAATTTCGCATTTATATTTATGCGTTTAAATTTATGCATTTCAATTTATGCATTTAAATTTATCATTTCTTGAGAAAAAAAAATCACATGGATGTTGTCGTCCTGAGATGATTTTTTTTTATGTTGAATTATTTCTGGAGTAGAAGGTTTTGCTTCCTCCTGAATCGAGTCGTAGGCTATGCCTCCTCTAAAACAACATCGAATGAAATGATATTTTACGTCACCACTTACATGATGGCTTGAAAGATAATGGACCATCATGCTCGTCCAACTGGATTGGCTCCATTCTCAAAAGTTTTATTATCAAAAATGAATGTCGTAGCAACCAGTAATTGTGATAATTTTTTATGACGAGAATACAGACACGGTAGAGACCGTGATCACTTATAAATAAAGTGGTAGACATGGACATGGAAAGAGATTCCAGTCTCATAAATTAAATGAAAAATTATGTAACAAAAACACAAACGAGATTGTTTGTTACGTGTTTGGCATAATATGAAATTTGATATGTACATGTCGTATGCCAAAAATATTTAGCCAATCTGTACGGAAAAGTACATAAGACAAGAGAAACGATATTAAACCGATTTCATCTCGATTAAATTTATTTTTTGATGTCACAAGTTTCTTGTTGATGGGATCAACATAGAACTTAGGTTGACATGACATGATATCATGAATTGGGATTCATGATGAAGAATCGGTCTGGCAAACAATGTTTTAGTACGCATTGTAGACGATATTTCTCTTGTCTTAAAAATAAAGGAATCCGCCGAAAGCGTGAGTAT
Source organism: Orychophragmus violaceus (assembly GCA_030180135.1). NCBI lineage: Eukaryota > Viridiplantae > Streptophyta > Magnoliopsida > Brassicales > Brassicaceae > Orychophragmus > Orychophragmus violaceus. The sequence continues at coordinate 12,148,471 of CM058232.1, forward strand.
CCTATCGGTAATGCAAAGATTATGAAAGGCATCAATGAGCCAATTTTCAATGCCGAGGGGAACCAAATGTTATATTCTCCTAAAATCTCGCAGACTTTTGTTAAGTACCGGAGATATATCGAAAGAGAGATAAAATGACATTGAAAATATTTGCATTACATCGGAGAGGAAACATACATTGGAAGAGTGCCGATGATGTCCTCCGAATTATAAATATGATTGAATCATATGGTTCATGGCCAAATCACTATTTTGGTTGAAATAGCTCATTTTGTATGATGGTTTGATGAAAGTGAATTCCCCGCGTTAGGGGGAGGATTGAGAGAATCACCAAATGATAACACCTAGTGTATACACTCTTTGGCTTATCTTGATCCTCCTACCAATCACGCGAGGTGAAAGTTCAAAAAGGATCCAAGAAAGTAATGCATGACCAAAGTTGGTTATGTTGTTGATCCTAGAATGGGATTCATTCGAGATGGATATTCTGGAAGAGATATCATCTCGAGGGGGAGAATTAAAGAATCCCACATCGACAGTAAGTTGATAATTTTGGTAACTTGAAATCCTAGATTTGATCACTCTGGTGAGTTCATGTTATGCAATTAGTCACTTATTATCGATGAGATAAATTTATGCATACATATGATTATGTTCACTCTCAAAATGAGCTTATTTATAAGCAAATCCAAGGGATTGCAATGACCAGTTATGGTGAAATTTAATCTCCATGTTTTAGCATGGATGTAAGATATATGATTCCCACACCGAATATAAGTAACATCAAAAGAGGATGAAACGTAAGAGCTGGAGATGAATCTCGCTCTAATAATGTTGAGCTATCACTCGGGTGATGTGCTCATTGTAAGATTTGCATATTATCATTGTGGTGAGAATTTTCTCCCATCATTATAAAAAGAATCGTGAATAATTGGAATCCTTGACCAAATGAATATGAACTTGAGGTTCAAAGTTTGAAAGGATCATTATTCATATATATTGCAAATCTAATGCGAAAGCTGATGAATGAGATTTCATTGTGATCCTTGCATAAATGAATAATGAACTTAAAGTTCAAAGAAATCTCATATTCCAGCTGAAAATGCTCCAATAATAGTATGTCTATGGTACGTGAGAAACGTGATAGACCTCTTTGGTTCCAAAGGTAAAATAAATCCTCATAATAAAAAGGAGCAAATGATTATTGAAAAGAGGATTAAACTCCCTAAAAGGAGGAGTAATGAGACCGTTGGCATTGGTTAATAATAAGATCAGGTACCTGAATGAAAATCAATGATATTGATAAAGAGATCTCGATTAACCATGTCATTACGGGAAAAATATGGACCAAAGACAGATATGATTGTCGACAAAATGAATGATATAGCGCGCATGAACCTCCGCTCTGCAGTTAAGCGTAGAGAGAAAATAAGGATCACGAGTCTCCGCTCCGAGATGAGTGTAGAGAGACAATGAATATTATGAATCTCCGCTCCGAGGATGAGTGTAGAGACAAAAATATTGGCCAAATGAAATATGTTTCCGGAAACTCTATGAGAGCGAAACTTATGAAAAGTTGTCGCAAGTTAATAAAGATAATTAGGGGGAGAAAAGGCTGACGAGACAAGATTGTCCTCAAGCATCCGAAGTTATAAACCTCGTGAAAGGTAAGTTATTTTAAATATAGCATCCCAAATTATAAACCTCGTGAAAGGGGACTTATTTTAAATAAAAAGAATTCGTTTTGAAGACGAATATAATGCAGAAAAGTATGAGAATTCCATTAACTTCGCCCAACGTGAAAATTTATGGGCTAGAAATGAAATATAAGATAATGATGGAATGTTCTCCTTTTCTGTATCCAAAGAACTGGAAAATGAAAATGATCCATAACCAAGGTCCGTATCGGAGTGCCATAAAAGGCCCGATTGGGAGAAATGGCGAATAGCCATCAAGAATGAACTACTCTCTCTCAATAAAAGAAATGTGTTTGGACCTGTGGTTATTACACCTAAATGATGTAATACATGTCGGTGTAAATGGATCTTTATGCGAAAAATAAATGAGAAAAACGAAGTCACAAGATATGAAGCACGACTTGTGACACAAGGGTTTTCTCAAAGACCGAGAATTGATTATGATGAAATATATTCTCCGATAATGGATGCAATCACTTTCAGGTACTTAATGAGCCTAACGGCATCGAAAAATTTAGATAAGTACCTTATGGATGTTGTGACTGCATATCTATATGGATCACTAGACAGTGACATATATATGAAAATCCCAAAAGGATTTAAGATCCCAGAAGGATCAAAGATTCCAGAAGAATCTGAGAACATTTGTTCGGTCAAATTACAACGATCACTTTACGGATTAAAACAATCCAAACACATGTGGTATAATCGCTTAAGTGAATTTTTGTTGAAGAAAAGATTTATAAATAATGTGAGATGCCCTTGCGTATTTATAAGGAAATCCTATTCAGGATTTGTGATCATTGTTGTTTATGTTGATGACCTGGATATTATTGGAACTCAAAAGGAAGTTGATGATGCAAGAACTCATATGAAATAAGAGTTTGAAATGAAATATCTTGGAAAGACAAAATTTTGTCTTGGGCTCCAAATAGAGCATTTCCAAGATGGTATATTTGTGCATCAATCAAATTACACCATAAGGGTGTTAAAACGCTTTAATATGGACAAAGCAAATCCTTTGAGTACTCCAACGGTCAATAGATCGCTTAATATTGACAAGGATCCATTTCGACCTTGTGAGGATAACGAGAAAATAATAGGTCCAGAAATACCTTATATAAGCACTATATGTGCATTCATGTATCTCGCACAGTGTACCAGACCAGATATAGATTTTCCTACTAATCTGCTTGCAAGATACAATTCATCTCCTGCGTAGAGACATTGGACCGGGATAAAACATATCCTTCGATATTTCCGAGGTACGATTGACTTAAGATTATATTATCCTCAAAATTCTGCGCTTGGTCTTGTTGGTTTTGCAGATGCAGAATAGTTATCTGATCCGCATAAAGCTCGATCGTAAACCGGATACGTGTTTACAATGAGAGGAACTGCGATCTCGTGGCTTTCTCAAAAACAAACTCTAGTTGCCACTTCTTCGAATTATGCTGAGATAATTGCGCTTCATGAGCCAATAAATGTGTTCGAAGATAATGGTGCATGTGTCCTCCAACCCAAGGGAGGTTATATCAAAAGCTATTGAACAAAGCATATTCTGCATGATTTTTCTACTACATTCAAGAGCTCGAGAAAAATCAAGAAGTGGACATCCAATATATCTGCTCAAACGACAATGCAACAGATTTCTTCACGAAGGTGCTTCCACTACAACATTCAGTAAAACATATTCAAAGCATTGGAATGCGCTATTTGCGAGATTTGTGAAGAAAAGATCATCTATATCTATCAGGGAGAGTTTACGTCGCTGTACTCTTTTCTTTATCATGGTTTTTATCCCACTGGGTTTTTCCATGATAAAGTTTTTAACGAGGCAGTACGTAATATAAAATAAATATTTAAGGGGGAGTGTTAAAATAATAAATAAATATATTATATTATATATAAACGACTATACTAAGTCGGTCGATTGTGCCTATAAATACTTCTCCCCCTCCCTTGTATCAATGTACACTTGCAACAACACAATAATAAACGCTTATGAAGCCTCTCTCTCTCGCTTATTCACCTGACGCCTCTCTCCCTCTTTCTTTCAATAATATATATATGATATAATTATACATACATATACACTCATATATCATATATTATAATAATAATTTATAACACTTAACAATTATTTGATGGTTGCTATCTGTTAGCGTATCTATGGTGATGGGAACGTCTAGATTTTGGTCCAACCAAAGTGCTGGACCAATGCGAAACCTCCATCTATTATACCACTATCGAAAGCGACAGTACACGTGGAGCCTCTCACGGCAATAGAACCCTACTTCAACCACACAAAAGAGTACTACAAGTTAATCATTCAATACTTTATATTATATAAATAATAAATCTATATTTGTCAGATACCATTTCTGATTCGTCCTACTCTAGAGATGCTATAATTCGTTTTAGTTTTGTTTTACTTTTGTTTAAGTCTTCTCGTACATGATAGTCTATAGATTAGCTTATTTTATCCTTCGAGTGGATCGCTTAGTCGAAAGTTCAATGTCGGAAAAACTGTTAAGCAACCAAAGAAGGTTGGTTTTTTTTTGTTAACAGGAGGTTGGATTTTACAAAAGTATACCTTATATTAAAAAGATAAAATCTCAAATTGGAATACAAACAAATTACATATTCTAGCTATCTAATACAATATCGGAAAATGAGAAAATCAAACCCTAGTAAAATACAAAAAAAACTTAATTTTTTAAGTAAGATTAAAAGCATAGAAAAAAACTTTTTCAGTAACAAACAATTTTCAAATCGACAAAATCAATATAAAACTCTCTAAAATTGGGAAAATGGAAAAAAAAAAATATTAGATACAACACATATTTAAAGAAAAAACACCAAAGCAATGACATAAAATCGAGATAAAAACAACTACAAAATCTAAACACAAATAATATATACAAATGGATTAAAAGATATTGAATATAAGCTTTGGATTATTTTCTTACCAAAAGAATCAAGACCACTATACTTTATTTCTTGGTTTTGCATAAAAAATAGACCAATTACAGGCTCGTAAGTGTTTATATAGAAACACAATGTTTAAGATTGCTGAGATGCCATTGTTAAAAAAATATCTTCCGAATCTACATTACTTAAGTTACTATTAAATATTATCCCCAAAATACGATTCATGTTTGTATACTATTTATTTTGTGGTGGTGCATAAAGACAAATTATGTCAACTAGTTGAAAAATTGATTTGATAGTCTTTGATTTCAACTCTAAAAAAACTTGAACCTACCCACTAAAACTCGATTAGTCACAATTATATTGTTATGTTATGTATCGATAATATATATTATTTGATTTATCTCTAAAATAAACTTGAACCTACCCACTAAAAATATCGGTTTGTCACAAATATTATGTAAAATATCCGTTTTATATCACTAAAGTAATTAGGTCAAAATCTTTATATTGGTTCGGCATTTAAGGTTTGAGTGTCTTCGACGACATACACGTGAAAGGTTGTCATTCGTTCTCTCTTCTGCCAAAAATTCCATCGCACTTCAAAGGACTGTTTCAATACACGCGAGCACAAAAGACTCGACATAACGTACGGTCCGATTCAAAGCTCACTTTAACACGTGAACCATCCGCACCAATCAACGGATCCTAGATAATAATAACGTCAGTTTTGTCATTTCATCCCTCTCGCTTTGCTCGAGTCATGCACTGATTGGTTCCTGTCTTTCTCTTATCAAACGCCAAGTGTATGCTCGATCTGTGTATGAATGTTACTATAACTTTATTTATTCCCACCTCATTATAATAACTTTTGGCTTTTTCTTTTTAAATTTGTCAACCTTTTTTGTCACCCAATGAGGCTTCTCCACATGCAGAAGTAAGCAGCGCCCACGAAGATATTGCTTTATAAGTAAATAACTTAGTTATAATCATTATATTTAGTTAAATATGCGGTTCAAGTAAGTTTAACATGCGTAAATGCTGACAAAAAAAAATGCGTAAATCTGCACATATAAGCGTGCTTGTGAATGTATCTATACGAAATACATCTCACGTTCCTAGTTCTTCCATGCATTAAGAACATATGAAAAATATGAATATCAACTATAGCAAAGTACACATAAAATGAAGCTCAAACGATAGATTTTGAATCTAGAGAAAAAAAAAAGAAATTTAAAATCTGGTGATGTACTTTGTTTATATATAATATATAACATATGCAAATGCCAATATAGTCTTTGATGCATTAAAAATGATGGTTGTATGAATGCATATTATGGAGCTGCAAGAAGCTTGCTTAATAATTTACGATGATGCTGATCACAAGTCTTTAAGAAAAATGTATAGAATAATGTCAAAATGCAAAGCCATAAACATATTCATAAAGAAATAGGCTGTATATGAGTATGCCAATACCGAAGAGACAAGTGCACGTTACAAGGACATAAAAAATATAGAGCATGTCGTTGTACTAAGATCTTAAATGATATAGCCTTACATATGTATTTACAACTGTACGTATATAAGTGTTTGTGTATGTGTGTAGACTGTAGTGTGGGGGTTTCAAAGGCTTAGTGAAGTAGTTTAATACCAAGTATGACAACTAATAGGGGTCCCCATAAGCTTGTGTGTTCTATCTTTTAACCAATGTATGTGTTCGTATATCTATATCAAATCTAAGTCTATAACATATTCATTAGCTAAAGATCAAATTTACTTTATAGTATGTTCTAAATCCTATGATATAAATCATTTTTCCGCAGAAAAATCATCTACACTTAAAATATACGATAACTATGAAATAACTGGCGATATCTTAAAACACACATATCTTAAAACACACATATTTGATGTGTATTTAGCAAATTTATGGATCTTAAATAAAAGTAGAAGCCAAAATTGGTACAAAACCATACAATGGCATCTATTCATCTAATCTTTGCCAATAAACATTTGACATTATTACTACATGTCCTATATATAAGCATTCTCAGTTTCTTCAAACTTCTTAACATTATTATCACTTGTCTCCTTCAAACCTTCTTATATATATATTTATATGCGCCTAAACAAAGTTGCTAAAGTGAGTAAAAGGTTTTGATTAGTCTCACTCTTAAATCACTTAGCTTAACCTTGTCATTCTTACCATCAGCAAGCAGCATCAAAGCCAGAGAGTCAGAGCAGCTGTTGTGTCTAGCCTCCATGCAAAGCCACCAAACTCCATTTTCCATACATCACACGGCACCGTTTTGGTGTACTTTGTCTCCTGCCACGTGTATTGCATCCTCACCCTACACGTGAAAGCTCGGTAGTTACAATACATCGCCACTGTCGACTCCTCCGCCACCAGCCACACCTTAACATCCGGCAACGATAACGATGACCAATCTTCACCGGAAACATTTCTCCGGTAAGCCTCGTTAACCCAAACCACACGGTTCGAGGCATCGGATACGAACGCTGGACACGTGTCCTTACCTAGATTATCCACTATCTCAACGTCTGTACACTCCACCGGACGGGAACTCGAACTACCGTCACATACGCCTGTGACGGACTCCACCGTGACCCATGTCTCCACCTCTGCCGTGACGCCGACGTTAAACATGGACCATGTGTTGGTTTCTTGTGTTTCTACTCCGATTATCGTTTTCACCGACGGATCGAGACTATCTTGATCTAACGGCGTGTATTCGCCTGACAGATCAGATTTTTCCGGCATGAGTTGCAGCGTCACGACTCCAGTTTGTTCCCGATCATCAGACACGTCAGATCTGCTCTTTCCTCGACACGTGGTTTTATTATTCTTCGAAACCCTAACGTACTTTCGTTTGGTTCGTTTGCTCATACAGTATGAGTTGTTGTTGTTGTCTCCTGCACCACATGGCTGACCAGTCGTCGGTTTTGGAGCGATCGGACGGTACCGGAGCATGAGACTATCGACTGAAACCTTATCCTGCGCTTTACTGGCGTATCTTAGCGTTCCCAACCACTCATCTTGATCCATTATCTTTCTCTCTCTCTCTCTCTCTTCTTAAACACTCACTCTTTCTCCATCTCTCTCTCTCTCTCTAGTATTTCAGTGTGTCTCTCTCCGGTGAGCCGAGAAGATTATCATTCGGGTCAAATGAGGAGGAATGGAAATTCGACACGTGGCTTAGGGTTAGCGTAAGATATAGTTAAATCATTGGATGGTTGCTGTGCATATCATATGCCATCTTTTGCACCATATTTATATCTCTTTTTATTTAATTTAATTTTGTTGTTTTTCTCTCTTCTGTACTTGAGATAAGAGTAACAAGAAGAAATCCTTTTATTTATATTTTGACAACGATTTATAAACAACTACAAGTCCTAGGTTTCAGATAAATTCTTGTTAAAGTTTCTACAATTGCAATCTGTTAATTGTCGTGCCAATTATTATTTTATAGTTAAAATATAACGTTAATCAATCATACATATTTTACGATGAGTATTAAATTATTGTGTGTGTTTTGTGTGTATGTGAGACTTATATATTAGCTTTTATCTAGCTAAAACCTTTGACAACCATCATAATTATATAACATATATATATATTCATCTTGTATATAATATATATGTTTATTGCATTATTTTATACCGTATATAAAGCTGGGTTCGACATAAAATAACAAAATAATAGAATGCAAGTTAATAGAAAATGGTTTGAAATATATTTACAAGTTCTAAACCGAGTTAAGAATTTACAATTTAAACAAAAATTTCATTGTCCTTTTTACGACGTTGCATATGCCATAAAACATACGTTTTATCTGGATTTTAAAACAATGGCCAGTACTATAAGATAACTATTAGAATGTTATTAAATTCGGGTCACTTTACTTTTATATTTAACACATAATATTATTTAATTTTGGCCCGCCAGTATAAACGAAGGAACACACACGTTTGTTATATAGAAGTATAGAACAAATGTGAATATATTTTCTAGACTTTTACCCATATAGGTGCATACACATAGGTCCATACGATAAATTTAATGGTATGGTCATCGATCTAAGCTCTTCAATAATTTTTGTATGATTCCCATTTTTCTATTCTTTTATCTGAGATTTGTATATTGTAATAATGCGTGTGTCCTATTCAAAATATGCTGTTTTACCTTATTTGAGGACTCTTATTGGTCCTCGAAATATCCGACCAATCACATTGCATTATGTGTCCTCCATTTCTCAGTTGAAAAAGCTGTTATGTCATGACTCATCGCACAATTTAAATTATATACATACATATTCTTTTGTATATAAATATTCTTTTACCATATGCATGCCTACACATGGGAGTAAACGAATAGGAAATGTTTGTGACAACTGACAACGATATTACATTTCACTAAATTTCATTGATTAAAAACTAGCCAAAGCTAAACTTTACTCCAGAACTGGATATACCAGTTCTAATTTGCAGATATATAACAATTGTAATTTATAAAACTATTATTAAATAAAACATTGCCTTACATTCTTTTAATACTATAAAAGTTCCGTACCTTACGTTTATAATATCCGACATACATGAAATCAACATTTAAAAATTTGTATTTCATACCACAAAAAAAATTTGAATCCAAAGTATAAAAAACCAGTATTTTTAACTATTAGTAGGCCACCAATATTTTGGTACACTGTCTTATATCGAACACTACCTTATATTTTTTTATTTATAAAAAATACTTTTACCATTAGAAAACAAAATAACGTTGTACTAAAAAAAAAAACAGTGTCTTTTAATATTTTATAATGCAATAATACATTTGTTTCTTTGTTTCCAAAATTTTGTTGATACTAATTACGCCGAGTTATCAATATGTTAAAACTCTAACATGATCATGTGTGTTCTTTGCTTTTCACATTGTTGGTTTTCATTGAAGACATCGAGAAAACAATAAAAATCGAAAATATTAATTATTTCAACATTTTTACTCCAACAATCCACTATATACAATCTTTGTAGGGTTCCAATACATTTTTTTTTTGGTTTTAACCAACACAATAAAATTTGCTGGATAAGTATAACACAAGCCCAAAACATGTATAAAACAAGCATATGGATGTGGTTTTATTAGAGTTTAAAGTATCAAAGCATCATCAGATTTTTAAGTGACATCACTGATTTTTCCTCCACCGTGATGCTTCAACCACTGTCAAAAGTTCCGATGAGAATCGTCAAAATCATCAGGCTTCTAAGTACCACTATAAGCATTCTCTAGCAGCACAACACCAAAGCAAAATTGCTCGGATCTTTCTTTCTCTCGTCCGAAATTGAATCATCACTAGCTTTCTCGCCCATGAAAAAACCTTTCACCCCACAACTTAGTTAAAAAAAAAACATAAAAGAGAAAAAAAAGATCCACCCAAAAACTAGCAGCAACTAAAATATTGGTGGCCTAGTAAGCGTACAATGTGTTTGATTCTTTAGAATCCGGAACTTCCACAATATTTTGTCTTTTCTTTTCAAAACTATCAGCATTTGACAACTCAGGAGAAGTAATTAAAAAAATCTAGAAAAACCAAAGAGAAAAAAAAAATCAAAACTTTGTTGGAAAAAGATAGAAATTGAATCAGAATCAAACCCACAAAAATATATAGAAGATATTAAAGAGATAAGCTTTCGGTTGGAAATTACAATTGGTTAACACTATTAAGTAATGGACAAGAAAACAAACACTGCAATCAAAACTAAAATCATTATATATATATTTTTAAAGGTTTTCATATTAATTTTTTTGGGTTTTTTGAAACATAATACAAGAAAAGAACAAAAACGAAAAAGACAAAAACAGAAAATAAACAAACCGGCCCAATAAACCCTAATGGGCTAGCTTGGAACCGGCCCATCGACTAAGAGCCCAAAAGAGGCCTAAACCTAGAAACCTAAACCTAATCTTCCGAAGCACGCGCCGCCGACGACTCAGAACATGAACAAGAAGAAGCCGCATCTCACAAACTACAAACGGAGCTACCACTAACAGAGGCAGAACCCCAACAACCGCCGACTCGAGAGGAAAGGGAAGAGAAACTGCCGCGAGCGAGAGAGAAGGTCCGAAGAAAAGCAAGAGGTGCCTAAGCAAGAAACCCATGATCCCAAAGCCTCAGCGTCATTTTCGATCCACAACCACCTCCGCAAAACCACCACACCACCATCCACAGTCCTTTAGCAGGCAAGAAGAGAGGAAGGAAAACCCAGAGAAATCGCCAAACCCTAGAATGCAAACCCCACCACACGACCTCCGACCGCCGCAAACCCTAAAATCAACACCGGAGGACCCATATAGCACACCGAAAGAGAGGGCCGAAGGAGGAAACCGCCGTAAGAACTCGGAAGGACATGTCACCGGATCTCGTCCTCTCAGACATGGGACTTGAGCCGAGCCGCAACATCGGACCGCCGAAAGACCGCTGTAACCACCGTCTAGACCAAGAGAGCGCCACCATCTCAGTCGAGGGAGGAAACCAAGCCACAGATGAAGGACATGCACAATTTTAAGAGAGCGAAAAAAAATTAGAAAAGCCCTCTCCGGCGACGGCAGAAGCCACATGAGAGGCGAATCGAAAATCGCTTTTTCGTCAGAGAGAGAGAGAGAGAGAGAGAGAGAGAGAGAGAGAGAGAGAGAGAGAGAGAGAGAGAGAGAGAGAGAGAGAGAGAGAGAGAGAGAGAGAGAGAGAGAGAGAGAGAGGAGAGAGAGAGAGAGAGAGAGAGAGAGAGAGAGAGAGAGAGAGAGAGAGAGAGAGAGAGAGAGAGAGAGAGAGAGAGAGAGAGAGAGAGAGAGAGAGAGAGAGAGAGAGAGAGAGAGAGAGAGAGAGAGGTTTTCCCTCTCAAATTGAAATGAGGTTCCACAGAAATAAGAGAGAAACTTCTATTACCTAGTCTATATTTATATGTGTCCATTTCTTTCTACCAAATAACAGTAAAATTTCGTTTTATATTACATGTGTATCTGTTGCTTAATCTTGTTGACATACTCGAATCTCCTTTCTCTATGTTATAAAATCACAAATTTTGGTGATAAAAACGATATAAGTTTTTTAATGAACCACTGAAATTATCATAAATAATTATTTATAATATTTATAAGATATAGTTAATTTTTTTGAATAAAGTAAACTAAATCAATTCTTAAAAGGAATGGACAAATTGATAAAAAAATGGAATGGAAAAATAGTTACAACCATTTTTAAATATAGTTTATTTAACTTTATTTTTCAAATTATATAATCAAACCATATTTTATTTAAAAGTAAAAAGAAAATGTATAACATATCATATGTTTCAGAGGCATTAAAAAGCTTATACCATAAATACAAGTTAAATCACCATATCCGCCTAAACCGTATTTTAAACAGTGATCAACGATATATATGAGACTCATATATTTTATTTTATTTTTGTAGCGAGACTTTTTTTTTTTTGTTGACAACATGTTTTATTGATAAAGCCCAACATGGCAAATACATAGCAAATTAAGTAAATACATGGATTACAAATGAAACATATAACAAGACCCAACACAAATCTAATCAACTTAGGAGATTGTGCATAAGCCACGTGGCATATGACTTACAGACACACGTCAATGTTATAAGGACTCCGTCATGAAGTTGATCGCGTTTTGGTACCTCCTCACTTAGATTCTCTTCTTGGCATGAGATGATCGCTTGGCTTCTAAGTGACTGTAAGTCTAATAAGATCTCTTTTCTCAGGAAAATAGCTACTCAAGCTACATGACTTGGAAAGAAAAGAATAACAGACGTCATGATGTTGCTCTTTCCTTCTCCGCAGGTCTTTTTCGGATCATTGACAGAGTAATCAGAGATACTTTATTAGCCCGCCGATACCGGAAATGATGCAATAACTTGCACTCTTTTTGGTTCTCTAATAGCTAACATAGCTAATTGATCTCTTTAAATCCTTGTAACTTCTCCATGGTTTTAATTTTTTTGGGCCAAAGAAGTATCGTCTGTATGAATATGGAAAGTGAGGATTTCTCCAGCTAGTGATTGCACAGAATTAGGCCTAATGTCTTTTTGTATATTCTCATTAACGTCGATATATTGTGTTACCTTTTCTTGTTGTAAGCTGCGTGTATATAAGCAGAACATCTTATTCTAATAAAACTCAAGCAATTGCATATTGTAATATGGTATCATAGCTCCATAGGTTTTAACCTTTTTTTTCCCTCTTCTCTCTTCTTCTTCTCTTCTGCCGTCCTCTATCCCTGCTACTTCTTTTCCTCACGCTTCATCTCTATCATATCCTCATATCCTCTGTTCTTTTATCATGTCTGAGTCTACTGCTGAAAGGACCTCGGTCTTTAATTCTCAGGATCCACAAAACACTCTTCTCTCTGTTAACATGTCGAGTGTTACTAAGCTCACTAATGTTAACTACATCATGTGGAGCAGGCAGGTTAGAGCTTTACTAGAAGGGCATGAACTTCAGTATTTCATCGAAGAATCAACAGTGGTTCCTGCCTCTACTCTTACTGTTGATGGAGTCTCTTCTCCTAATCCGGCTTATGCACCGTGGGGCCGTCAAGACAGGCTTCTGTACAGCTCGTTGATTGGTGCGATATCTCAGCCTCTGCAATCTGTTGTCTTAAGTGCAACAACTACCAAAGAAGTCTGGGACATGCTTGCAATGACTTTCGGGAATCCGACGAGAGGTCACATACGCCAACTTAAATTTCAGATCAAGCAGTGTGTCAAAGGGACAAAGACAGTCAGCGAGTACCTTCGTATCATCAAGACCAAATCCGATGATCTAGCGCTTCTGGGGAAACCAATGGATCCAGAAGACTTAATTGAGCAAATACTTGCAGGACTCAGTGATGATTACAAACCTGAGATAGATGCAATAAACGGGCGTGACACCACCATCTCATACTCTGAGCTTCACGAACGATTGCTAAATCGTGAAGCTATGCTCCTTTGCTCCGAGACACCTTCTGTTACTCCGGTCGTTGCTAACGCCGTCGATGCTCGTCCTCGATAACAGCAGACCTGGCGCAATCAAAACAACAACAACAACTCAGGATAGTCTTGCAACAATTACAACTCTGGCCAGCAACGTTTCTCAAAGCCGTATTTAGGCCGTTGCCAAGCGTGTGGCACTCAAGGGCACAGTGCCAAATAATGTCCTGAGTTCCGTATTGTGAAAGGCTCTGCTCAGCAACAGTCTATGACGAACCAGCCTCGTACCAACATGCCGTGGCAAGCTCCTCCTCATGTCTCTCCATGGCAACCAACTGCAAATCATGCCATGATGTCAGATTCCTCAACATGGCTACTCGACTCCGGAGCTTCGCACCACATGACCTCCGACTTGGCAAATCTCTCCTTGCACAACCCATACAGTGGCGGAGATGATGTCGTCCTCGGAGACGGTTCTGGTTTGCACATATCTCACTCTGGTTCTTTGTCTTTACCATCTTATTCACGTCCATTTTTCCTTAACAATGTTCTATGTGTGCCATCGCTTGATAAGAATCTAATATCGGTTTTCCAATTATGTAAGACTAATGGTGTTGCTGTCACTTTTACACCTACTTACTTTCAGGTGAGAGACATGCAAACGGGGGCTCTTCGTCTCGAGGGTAAACCAAAGGATGGAACCTATCAATGGCCTAAAACCACCTCTACAACACCTCCATCTCTTGCTTTTGCTTCTGTCGTAAAGACAACTTTATCGGATTGGCATTCTCGCTTAGGCCATCCAGCTTTTCAAATTCTTCAAAAAGTAGTTTCGCAATTTCAATTACCAGTTGTTTCCAATGCTTTAATGGCTCAGCCATGTTCTGCTTGTTCAATCAATAAAATGCACAAGTTGCCTTTTCAAACTTCATCTCTTCAATCTATTCAACCTCTCGATATTGTATTTTCGGATGTGTGGACTTCTCCACTGATTTCAGTTGATGGTTTTAAGTATTATGTTATTTTTGTTGACCATTTCACTAGATACACTTGGTTGTATCCTTTAAAACGTAAGTCTCAAGTTTATGATACATTCACTCGGTTCAAGGATTTGGTTGAAAACAGATTTCAATCCAAACTTCGAACACTTTATACAGATAATGGGGTGAATATATAGGCTTAAAGATTTTCTTTCAACTCATGGGATTTCTCATATGACTAGCCAACCGCACACTCCAGAACACAATGGTATAGCCGAGCGAAAGCATAGGCATATTGTGGAAACATGGCTTGCCCTACTCTCCCACGCATCTATACCTAAGTCGTTCTGGACTTATGCGTTTGCCACTGCAGTCTATTTAATAAATCGCATGCCCAGTTCTAACTTAGCATTTAAAACACCTTTTCAAAGTCTTCATGGTCATCCTCCGAACTTTCAAAAGCTGAAATTTTTTGGTTGTCTATGTTTTCCATGGATTCGTCCCTATGCGTCTCACAAATTGGATGCTCGTTCGACACCATGTGTCTTCTTGGGCTACTCCATTACGCAAAGTGCGTACTTTTTTTACGACAGGGCAACGTCGCGTGTATATACGTCGCGACATGTTGTTTTCCATGAGAATGTTTTTCCGTTTTCAACTCTTGAACCTGTGCAAAACGATGAAGAAAATGCTTCCTCTGTTTTACCTCAGTCATCTCATCGAATTGTCACTATTCTGCCCAGCACAAAACCATCAGTAGCTTCACCATCACCGTTACCTACTCCAGCTGATACGCCATCACCACCAAACACTCCACCTGAAATCCCATCTGCACCTCTCGAAACTATTCCTTCCGTACCAGTAGCTCCCAACCCTGAAACTTCTCAGGCAGTAAACCATCCCAATATGTCACCACCAGTCGTTCCTCCCCCTCCTCCTCCTCTACCAACTCGTCAAAGTACCCGCACTAGAAAACCTGTTGAAAAGCTAAACCTTAGTGCTATAGTATCTCCTGCCATGGAATTACCTCCTCGATCAGTGACTGAAGCCCTTAAGAGCTTGCATTGGCGCAAGGCTATGAGCGAAGAGTTCAACGTGCAAACAAGCTACAGAACATGGGATTTAGTGAATTTGCCTAACGATAACCATGGTGTTAATGTTGTAGGATGCAGGTGGATATTTACGATCAAAAGGCATCCGGATGGTTCCATTGCTCGATACAAAGCGAGACTTGTTGCGAAAGGTTTCACTCAACGGCCAGGCATCGATTATCATGACACCTTCAGCCCGGTGGTAAAACCAGCTACCATCCGCACTGTTCTCAGCATCGCAGTCTCGAACAATTGGCCTCTTCGTCAATTGGACGTCAACAATGCATTTCTCCAGAGAACACTAGAAGATGAAGTGTTTATGACACAACCACAAGGGTTTGTCGACAGAGACAACCCGAATGCAGTATGCAAACTGCGCAAAGCGATTTACGGCCTCAAACAAGCTCCGAGAGCGTGGTACAATGAACTACGACAATTCATGCTTCAAGTGGGGTTCACCAACTCTCTTGCTGATGCCTCGTTATTCATCTACAATAAACAAGGAGTTCTTCTTTACATGCTTGTTTATGTTGATGATTTAATCATAACAGGAAACAGTCCATCTCACACTAAAACCTTTATTGATTCTCTTTCTACACGATTTTCACTCAAGGATTTAGACGATTTATCCTTCTTTCTTGGTGTTAAAGTATCTCGTACATCTGATGGGCTTTACCTAACTCAGACTCGCTATATTGCAGATCTCCTTCACAAGACGAAGATGGAGCACTGCAAACCGATCTCGACGCCAATGTGCCCCAACACGAGTCTTACACCGGTCTCGGGAAGCGCCTTGGATGATGCCACAGAATATAGGACTGCTGTCGGAAGTCTTCAGTACTTGTCTCTGACTCGACCAGACATTTCATATCCAGTCAATAAGCTCTCCCAGTTCATGCATCGCCCAACACATGAACACTGGAATGCTGTCAAACGAGTGTTACATTACCTTGCTGGAACGTTGACAAAGGGCATTCTTCTTCAAGCGAGCAACACACAGAACCTCCATGCATATACTGATGCAGATTGGGCCGGGAATAGAGATGATTACACCTCCACAAATGCTTATATTGTTTATCTTGGCAAGCACCCGATTGCGTAGTCCTCGAAGAAACAAACGGGTGTTGCACGCTCATCTACTGAAGCAGAGTACCGTGCACTTGCATCAACGACGTCTGAAATTTGTTGGATCACTTCCTTATTATCAGAACTCGGAGTCAAATCAGCCACACAACCAGTGATATATTGTGACAACATAGGAGCAACATATCTCGCAGCGAATCCTGTTTTTCACTCACGCATGAAGCACATTGCTTTGGATTATCACTTCGTACGACATTACATCCGGACAGGTCAACTTCGCGTCTCTCATGTATCATCTGCCGACCAACTCGCAGACGCATTGACCAAACCCCTTCCAAGAACACAGTTTGATTCACTGAATATCAAGATCGGACTTTGGAACCGCCGTCCGTCTTGAGGGGGTGTGTATGAATATGGAAAGTGAGGATTTCTCCAGCTAGTGATTGCACAGAATTAGGCCTAACGTCTCTTTGTATATTCTCATTAACGTCGATATATTGTGTTACCTTTTCTAGTTGTAAGCTGCGTGTATATAAGCAAAACATCTTATTCTAATTGCATATTGTAATATCGTCTTGTAAACGTTTGTAATTAAACTTACTTTTGGAAATATATATTTACATTTTATCAGAAAAGGAAAACTCAAAGCCAATAAAACCGAAGAAAAGTCCGGACCAACCTGAAAGGAAAGAGTTTGATAGCAATTCGGAAACAAAAGTCACCGCTAATCGGCAAAACAAAAGTTGAAAAACAGAATCAGAACATGTCCGAAATTATTGATACTGAAGAAAGAAAAACAAATTATAAACAAAACCAAACCACCGACGTGGTTGTGGGAGCCCACAACCAACGACCAGAAGAGCGACAAATTTTTTTTGTGTGGAAGCTTTAGAGAGGAGGTGGAGAAATGTAGAGAGAAAAAACTGTTTTACTTGTTGTCGTGAGACTCATATTCAATCCAAACATATCTATATTACAAAAATCCAAAATCCTGATAAATTCACACATATTAATTATTGTCAGCTTATGCAAAAAAAAAAGAATATTTGGGCTCATGCAGTTTGATGTTGGCCCATAGGCCCAAAAAGGTGAAACTGTCGTGTGTTTAGCAGCCGCTGTGTCATCGTGGAACTCCAATTTTCTCTCGTTTCTCTCACTTCTTCGTTTCTCGATCGTCTCCGTCGCCGATCTCGTTACTTCATTTTCCGGTTAGATTCTCTCCGTAGGCATATTCCGTATTCAAATCCATCGGTGTATTATTAGACATTTGGTTGATGGCTATATCGATATATCAACGGATCTGTTATGTAGACTCGGATTTCTAGGGCTTGTTCGATATTGTTTATTCGTATTCGTTTGTAGTGCAATCGCATTATCACTTCATTATTTTGTTTTGATTCAATTTCTGTGTTCTCCAGCGAGTTGATTTGGTACAAGCGTTAATCAAATGGTTGGAGGAGTTATCCAGCAAATTCTCAGGAGGAAGCTTCACTCCCAATCAGTTGTGAGATGTTTTTCAGTCTCAATTTACTTCTTCTTTTTTATAATTCTAGCTTGATTTGTGTAAGGGCGATTTTCGATTGGGATCTGTTTTAAAAGATGATCCTCGAGATTTCTTTGTTATTTGTTTGGGTATTGTGGGTAACGCTTCGTGTTTGTGAGATTCGCATTAGCCAATGAGCGATAAAGAATCGGCTTTTGAATTTTTAGTGTAATTTTTTTTTTTTCATTTTATGGAACATAAGACAGGAGACAATAATTTGTCTTCCTTCCTGTTAAAAATAGATTTGTTTTACTAAGATAGGGTCTTTTGATTTGTGCCTAGCTTCTGATTCAATGTGTACTTGTAACCTAAGTAGAAGGATGATTTGCAACAATCTTTTGAAAGGGCACTTTTTTCAGCATAAAACTGATTTGGTTTGACGCAGACTTTTCTCTTAGGATTGGTTTTGTGTTATTCCTGCAGGCAACTCCGGTCCTGTCGTGGTTTTCTTCGAAGAAAGCTCATGAGGACGCTGGGTCTTCTGGTGTAAGAGCACTTGCCCTCTTGGGTGCTGGTGTTACAGGGCTGTTTAGTTTTTCTACTGTAGCATCTGCTGATGAGGCCGAACACGGATTGGCTTGTCCAGACTACCCTTGGCCTCATGATGGCATTCTCAGCTCATATGACCATGCTTCGTGAGTGTTTATCTACATATTGTCACCACTCTCTTCTCTTCTCGTCTGGTGGTAGCATCCCTCTAGCATTTTGTCATAGATTGTTTTGCTTTTATCAGCTTAAGTGCTTACAGTTAGACTATGAAACTTGAGCGAAAAGACTTTAACTGTTTATATACTGTGTTAACTGATGAAGGTTTTATGTTGTATGAGCAGGATCCGTCGTGGGCATCAAGTTTATCAGCAAGTCTGTGCATCTTGCCATTCAATGTCTCTGATCTCATACCGTGATTTGGTGGGTGTCGCCTACACAGAGGAAGAGGCAAAGGCGATGGCAGCTGAGATCGAGGTAGTTGATGGACCTAATGATGAGGGTGAGATGTTCACCCGTCCTGGTAAACTCAGTGACCGCTTGCCTCAACCGTATTCCAATGAATCAGCTGCAAGGTTTGCTAATGGTGGAGCGTATCCTCCTGATCTAAGTCTCATCACTAAGGTGTGCTGCTGTTTTACTTAAATCCGAACATCTGTAGCAAATGTGTGTTCAGTGATCTAACTGGTTTCAATATTCTGCCTGCCAGGCACGTCACAACGGTCAAAACTACGTCTTTGCTCTTCTGACGGGTTACCGTGATCCTCCTGCTGGCATTTCGGTAAGTTATATCTCACTTTCTACATTAGACTGCTTAGAATTCATATTTGCTGGTTGTGAAAGAATCTATGATAATTTCACAGATAAGAGAGGGGTTACACTACAATCCTTATTTCCCTGGGGGAGCAATTGCTATGCCGAAAATGCTCAATGATGAAGCTGTTGAGTATGAAGATGGTGTCCCCGCCACAGAGGCACAGGTTAGGCTTCCTATGTTTAAAATATAAGAAACACGAATCTTTGGGCTTAATAGACAGCCTTGCTTAGTGTCATGGTTTTAACTTAACTTTTGTCAATTACGGTGCAGATGGGTAAAGATGTTGTGTCATTCTTGTCTTGGGCAGCTGAACCAGAAATGGAGGAGAGGAAACTGGTATGTCTATCTTCCTTTTTCCACTGGTGCATAATATATTTCAGTTTGGTTAATGTGGCAAAATTTCAGTCCAGTTTACTAGATTTTTTGTTTATCATCAAATTAGGCGACTTAAACAACGAATTGTTGTTCTTGTACCAAGTCTGCTGTGCTTATAGTTCTTGGTTTGCTTAGATATTAACATCTTGATATGCTGCTTACACGGTTTGATTCACTGTATGTTCATATATGAAATGGCGCTAAATGCTGAGTTTGATTAATTGCAGATGGGTTTCAAATGGATATTCCTACTATCTCTCGCTCTGCTCCAAGCAGCATACTACAGGAGACTGAAATGGTCGGTTCTCAAGTCCAGGAAGCTGGTTCTCGACGTGGTGAACTAAAGCACCGCTTAGTAAGCTTTTGAAGTGGCTCCACACACTCGTTTTTTCAACAATGGATGTTTTAAAAAAAAAAAGAGAAGAACCTTTCTCTGGGTAATAACGTATCTCCATTTTTATGTGTCATAAAAATCTTCGATGAGACTCGTTCTCGCCGGAAGGTGGAAAGAGCTCATCTTTCTTCTTTTTCCTTTTTGAGTATCTCTAGTGTTTTATGAGGATAATAACGAAAAAAATATTTCAGCCTCATAACCAAACATGATTGTTTTGTTTCTTCTCCCATACTACTACCGGTTCATCTTTCCGGTTTGTTTTCAATAAAGAATCCATCTTTGTACTCTGTTCCTGCCTTACTTTCATTGTATCAAAATAATGCACCGTTGAATGTCTCAGATACCTTTGTTGGTACATAAGTAAACCCACAGAAAGCTTAGTACACAATTTATATGGATATAATTGCAAAGAAAGTAAATCGTAATCGACAAAATTACAAAAAGTATACTGAAAAAGCTTTTACAAATACTTTTCTCCAATGGTCCCCCGGTGAAATAAATAATCGACATAGCTTAATAGTGGCTTATTCTCCTCTGATATCATATAATGAACTCCAATTCTATAACCTATGATCAATGCAACTATAATAAGAGTATTACTCTTTTACCATTACGACCTTTTGATCAAACCCTCACCGGCTTTTGCAGAACAGCAGATAGATATACTTGTGCATCAGCCTTCTCTCCAATAACCCATTTTAGCTTCTTATACCCAAACCTCTCGATCAAACGTGTAAGCTCTTTCTTCTTTTCATCACTAACGCAGTGGAAGTTATCCAACCAGAACAACCCACCGGGTTTCAAAACCCGATCAAGATCGAACATCAAGAACTCTAGCTTCTCAGGTTTACCACCCTCAACATCTAATCCGCTAGAAGCGTGGATGAGATCAAACACATTGTCGTGGAAAGGGAATCTATGGTCTAAACTCAAGAACAAAGGGAAAACCCCTCTTGCAGCTATGAATTCACTAAATGGAGCACCATTGTTCAACGTGTTAGTGATTACAGTCACGTTCTTCTCAGCCATTCTAGCTGCAAAAGTCCCTGAACCACCACTAATATCGAACCCTATTCGGATTTTCCCACTTCCTAAACCCAACACATCATCGATCAAGAAGTCGTTCTTCCCCTTAACCTTCACAAACTTATCTTTCTCGCTACCTAAATCGAAGCAACCAACGCATTCTGAGCTAAGTTTCTTACCTTTTAAGCAATCAAAACTCTTGCAGCCAAGTCCACTCCAGTTAACACTCTTGTTACTAACAGATCTCCATAGTGAATCAGGAAACCGGCTCAGATCTTGCTTGGCTACTGTTTTCGCCAAGCACCGTCTTCGCGGCAAAGGCTCGCATGCACGGAGAATCAACTTCTGGCCAAGGCTCCAATCATCAGGACATCTTTCGTACACTTTGTATGACATGTACTGAGAGAGTAAATCAGTAGATTTCTCACATGAATGACCAACGGATGATACCATTTCAGTGATCCCGGTACGTGAGTCTTTGCCAAGTGGAAGCTGATGACGCTGGAGGAATAGTTTGAGCTCAGGGACGATGTTTGGTCGAGAAAGATCGATGGATTCGTATCCGAGGATCTGTTTCTCCATCTGAGCGAGCTTGCGTTGAGATGAATCGATCTCTCGGAGGATAAGAGAGAGATGTTGAGAGACGAGCGAGATATTGCTAGAATGGTGGAGTGGCGAGTTGGCTTGTGAGTGAGATGAGAAGGCGTATAAGGCGAAGAGGTTGGTGGTGACGACGGAGAAGAGCATAAGGAGGTTGACGGCGGAGGAGCAAACGGTTGATCGCCGGAATCTAGCTGTTCCATCGCCGATCTTTAGAGACACAGATCCCATCTTGCAAACTTTTAGAGGAAGAAGTGCTCAAGCTAAAGTCACACTATAGCTTGGATCTTCGTCGGTGCATCTGTGATTGGATCTGCACAAAGAAATTCCAGATTCAGAACATGTAATGATCCATCTTCACAAAATCCACATTTCAATTTAACCAAATGGAAATCTATAGTACATACTCCGATTCAATCATTCAGATCTACGAAGAACCACCATGAGAAATTGGGATGAACACACAACAAAATTCAGATTTGATCAGAGTGAAAAGTTGATGAAGCTAGAGAGAAGAAAGAGCTTACCGTGATTTCTGCAGGAGAAAGTTAGTGGACTTACTTCTACACTCCCATTTCCCGGAGCTGATATCGAGAGTGAAAAAGTATCGCCGACATGACTCAAGTCAACACGTGACTAATATATGTGATTCTCTTTTCTGGGCCTTTTTCTTGGGCTTGGAAAGCCCATACACTTAAACAAACCTTCTGGTTCGCTCAGAGGGGGCCAATGTAAGAAAAAAGCAAAGAGAAAATTGGAAACAAGGAAAACCACCGGCGCACATCTTTTCCCGGTAATCAGAGATTCTCCACCGACGTGAGAAAATCGCAAATCTCAAAGCTTTTTCTCCCCGTCGTGTTGCTTTAGATCTATTATATTTCCTTATAATAGGAACTGAGATGTCTCTGCAAAAACACGAATGGCGAATAAACCTGATCATCATCTCCATCATAACCACCACCAATCTTCTAGGAGATTGATGCTTGTATTGTATTTTACTAGTGTTCTCGGGATTGGATTCGTCGCAGCTTTTCTTTGTCTGTCTTCTTCTAAACTATCATTCTCCAGCGTTTCTTCGATCTGGGTACCTGAAAACCGACCGGAGATTCAAATCCCAAACATCGATTCCCGGATTGTTCAAAAGGTACATTTCAATTGATTGTGAATTTTGTGGGAATCGATGACTTCCTCTCTCTTAAATGTTCACCGTTTTCGCTTTTGCAGAGAAGCAAACAATCGAATGTTACAAAAGATGATCATGTCCGCTTATTATCGGCAACATTTGCCGATTTACCGGCGCCGGAATTACATTGGGAGCAAATGCCGTCAGCTCCAGTTCCTAGACTTGATGGATATTCCGTACAAATCAAAAACCTTTTGTATGTCTTCTCCGGCTACGGCAGTCTCGACTATGTAAGTACTCGTTTACTCTTAGATACTCGATTCGTAAAGTTGTTTGGTTAGCAATGTGTTTTAATGATAACCTTGTCGATTATCCTCAGGTTCATTCTCATGTGGATGTATTCAATTTCACAGACAATAAATGGTGTGAGAGATTCGACACACCTAAAGAGATGGCGAATTCCCACCTCGGGATCGTGACGGATGGACGATATGTGTATGTGGTGTCAGGGCAGTATGGTCCTCAATGCAGAGGACCCACTTCTCGTTCCTTTGTCTTAGACTCAACCACTAAGACGTGGCTCGAGTTTCCTTCACTACCAGCTCCAAGGTAATGTCTTTAGTTGCTTGACATATACGTAGAAAGTTATGGCTACGCTTGGTAAAACAGTGCCATTGCGGAAAATGAAAATATAATTTGCGGAATGGAGTTGTTGTGGGAGTCACTAGGGTTTAAGGATTCTAAAAAGTATCAATATTGAAGAATCAATGAATCATGGAGTGATTCCACCATATTCTGCAGATTACTAGCATATGAAAACTCTCAAATACTATTTTGTTGCTATACTTTTGTGTTGTATTCAGGTATGCACCTGCGACTCAGATATGGAGAGGGAGGCTTCATGTGATGGGAGGAAGCAAAGAGAATCGCAACGCGGTTGCTTATGACCATTGGAGCATAGCTGTAAAAGATGGAAAAGCTCTTGACGAATGGCGGGAAGAGATTCCAATCCCTCGAGGTGGACCACACAGGTTCCAATCACACCGCCTGCTTTTGCCTTTTGTTTTGAGTCCTCTGTGTTGCTAACATCATGGTTTAACGGTTTATAGGGCTTGTGTAGTTGCTAACGACAAGCTACTTGTGATAGGCGGTCAAGAAGGTGACTTCATGGCCAAACCTAACTCACCCATCTTCAAATGCTCACGTAGACGAGAGGTTCGCTCTCTTTTGATTTCCATCTTCAAATGCTCACGTAGACTGAGTCCTAATGTTTGTTGCATATCAGATCTTCAATGGTGAAGTGTACATGCTGGACGAGGAGATGAAGTGGAAAATGTTACCACCGATGCCTAAGAACAATTCCCACATTGAATCCGCGTGGATCATCGTCAATAACTCGATTGTTATCGTCGGTGGGACTACGGATTGGCATCCAGTGACCAAAAGGCTAGTTCTTGTTGGGGAGATTTTCCGGTTTCAGTTAGATACTTTGGTCAGTGTTATATGGTTTCTCTTAAAAATCTTTGTGCTTCCTTCTCCTACAACGTTTTCTTTGTTTAACTCTTATTTCCTCAGACATGGTCTGTGATCGGACGGTTACCGTACCGTGTCAAAACAGCGATGGCAGGATTCTGGAAAGGGTATTTGTACTTCACGTCCGGGCAACGGGATAGAGGACCGGACAATCCACAGCCAGGGAAAGTTATTGGAGAAATGTGGAGAACTAAGTTGAAGGTCTGATATTTTTGGTTTGTGTATGCTTCTTGTGATTTGAAAGATAAGATAGAGCTTTGGAAAAGAAACTCTTATTCTGTATTTTACTACTTATAGCTTTTACACTTTTATTAGCTACTTATGATGCAACCATAACTATCGTTTTCTTATTCTCTATAGAACGTAGGGTTTTGTTTGAAACATGTATGGACTAGAACCACCTTGTACTAGAGCTAGGCCAATCTTTTTAGAGAGAAGGCAAACCTTTAAGAGACGCGAGCAAGGACGGATTTTAACACATTCACGTGACACTGGATTTAGAACATAATACATGTCATCTAGAGCTAGTATCAAAAGCAATCCACTAGCACTAGTTTTAAATGGTAAATGATACGAAATACGATCTCAGTTCCTGATGATGAATCCAAAGAAAGGAGACGAGAAGATGTAAGAACACAAAGATCGTGGAGGCCCCCATCTCACGCAACCGTAAAAGGCTACAAGTTCGTATCTAGGAGAATTGTAATGGTAAGGGACTTTTGTAAAAGCGACCAAAAACATGATGATTCGGTTATACTTCCGTCTCAGGACTATCAATCTTACACAATGATCAGAATAAATTGCAACTATGTGATGTGGAACTGCTTGCCATTACATGAAGCTAGTGGTGTCAATATGGGCTTTGGCCCGTGGGTTCGATCCGACTTGGCCCAATGCGGGGGAGGTTTGGGCTGAATAATATCGATCCGAAAATCAGCGGGTCAAGCGGGTTTGCTCCGCACGGATTTCAGTCTACATGTAACATGAAGCTTAGGTAGACTCTTGTATTTGACATTGACATTCACCATATATATTTGGGGTCCATTTATATCCTAGAGTGGTTTAATTATGCATTAATTTATACATGACTCTGTTGAGAGTTGGTTAATCCTATTTAACCAGCTCGTATATTTGAACTTTGAAGATATTTTATTCAAAAAGTTGATTATATAAATAGTTGAATCAAACAAAGGACTAATCAAATAATAAATCAATTTTGTGTGATCATTTTGTTAAATTTGTCTGCGTATGAATCATTCGCATAAGTTCGTGCTCTGATGTAACTATTTAAGAATAAGGACAAAAAATTAAGATAGAGACTTATCGTGGTCGGTCCAGGAGAACGACATGTTCCATTTGTTTTTTGAGTATACAAGTCGTTAACCCACATTATTACCAGCTTCTTCTTCTTTTTCAATCTTTCTCTAATTAAGATCATGGTAGTTAAAATAATAACAACTATGTCAAATTTGTATCAGTTTCAAAATTCAAACACAAGGCTTAGTTTATTTTTAAGTTTGGTTCATATCAGCTTCTAATAGTAAACGGTTGTTGTGGTCAGATAAACTAATTCTAATTTTTTTTTTTTTGAAAAAGTAAACTAATTCTAATTTAGCAGGCCGGCTTTAGAAAATAAGTTAAAAAAACATAAAATCATTTTTCAGAAGCCTCCACCATTTCAGAATCTTTAACCGGCGATTACTAGTGATTCCGGCTTCATGCAAGCGACTTGCATCCTTTCTTAGTTTTGAGGAGGCGGAACAATTTAAGTAAAGATTTCATTCCACGAAAAAAATGACTATGCACACCTCTCTATTAGTAGTTTGCATGTCAGTTTTTACCCCATTTTTTTTTTTAAAAAAAGCTTTGTTTAACCAAACAAACTTGGATACCTCTATCTAACTAATATCGTGAACCATTAGAAGTGGCTATCACACATCACACATGACACACCTTCCACTTTTACTGTTGCTCTTTTTTTGTTTGATCTCTTTCTTGGATCTTTGTGCATTGTCTTGACACTTGAACCGAAAAACACATTGCCCATGCCATCATTGCTTCTCTAAATATTCCATTTGTTATATATTGTTATTAGATCTCGGTTTTCCCTAAAGTTTTGTTTACTTGTTTTTTAATCTTGTTTCCCAACCCTGATTGGCTTTATGCTTGGAAGATAACATAATTATATGCATATGTACCAAACCTAATAATCTTTTCATGTTTTTAGGCTATTAGGTGCGGTTTTACTCTTGTTTCGTGAGTTTTCGTAGACTTATGCTTTGATGGGTTTGGTTATACTTTTGGTTTCATCGGGATATATAGTTCGGTTGTACCGCTTGCTTTGGTTATATCACCTTCGATTAGTTCTATCTTCATTCGGTGAATCTTATCATGCTATCCTTCCACAGACTTTAGTGTAGTTTGGATAATAGATTTTTTTGTATATGGTCTCTCTTAGTTAGTTTTTATAAGACTAATCTCTTGTAGAATGTAAAGCTCTATATTTAAATTCGTTAAATTGAAGATTAGGTGGTTAGGAAATTGATTTTTTATTGTAATTCATTAAATTTTACTATTTGTCGTATGCTGTGTTATATCTTGTGGTTCCTTTGCTACGATTCTTTCCAATTTTTGGATTTGGTTCCATTTAAATTGCCGCTTGGAGCTTTGAAATCCACGTCTTCAATTCTTTTCCGTTCTTTCCAATGATGGCGAGTATCTCTTTTTGTATGTAGTTTTTTGTTTGGTTTCAGTCTTTTGCTTGTAAATTTGCTTAGTACGGTAGTGGTGTTTTTCATCGGTTTAGCTTTTTTTTTTTTTTTATATTTAGGACTCTCGTATTTTTCGGATTTTGTTTTTTTGATATCGTGTTAGATGTTTGGTTTTCATAATTTGTATGATAATATGTATCATCTTTGACCAAAAAAAAATATATGTATCATCATGATTTCTAACTATTTTTGCCATTGCATTCTGTTTTGGAAAAATGGTTCGAATAATTCTCAATTTTCAAATTTCGGCCATTTAAAACTTGAACTATCGAGTAGGCCATTTTAAGCATATAGTTTTGGTTGACCGTCTGAAATAATACTAAACTTTCGTTGACCATGTCAAATTAGGCACGACGTTAAGTCGTTTAACGGAGAGACTTTACGGTGTTAATCAAATGTTAATGGGATTCTGCTAGTCACAAAACGACGCCATTTTGACTAATATAAAAATGGAAAAAGTCATAATAATCCTAAATTTTTAAATTTGGCCATTTAAAGCTCCAATTTTCGAATTTCGGCCATTGAAAGCATTTAACTCTTTGATTTCAATAACCAATACCTTGGTTCGACTCTTAAACCCTTTCTTTTTAATCTCTTTTATAATATCGGCATGTATGCCTCTCCCTTGCACATCTTAAAGCACTTCCACTTTCAGCCTCGTCGCTAAAATCTCTCCTACAATAGCTGCTGCCTTGGCATTGCAAGTACGGCCACACTCTAGTGAGTTCTTGACCGCATGCTCTATGGTTGAAGCTGTTGTAAATACTCTCCCATTGTTTCTATTGAGTATATTTGATGTTATGTATTTGATGGAAATGAACAGCCTTATGACGTACCTTTTTAGAACTGTCATTGTTTCCACAAACCAATTGTTTTATCTGAAAGTTCAAAGAAACTTCAAGATATCATAAACATTGAATCAAATTTAAAAGTCATAAAAAAAGTGAATATGGATATTTCATGCTGAGGTTTAAATTCGTTTCAGTGTTTACGATATCTTAAGGTTTCTTTGAACTTTCAGATAAACCAGTTTGTTTTCGGAAACAATGACAATATTAAAATGGTACGTCCTAAGTTTGTTCATTTCAATCAAATACATAACAACAAACGTAATCGATAGAAACAATGGGAGAGTAGTGACAACAGCTTCAACTGTAGAGCACGTGGTCAAGAACTCACTAGAGTGTGGCTGTATTTGCAATGCCAAGGCATCAGCTATTGTAGGAGAAGTTTTAGCGATGAGGCTGAAAGTAGAAGGGCTTTAAGATGTGCAAGGGAGAGGCATAAATGCCGATGTTATAAAAGAGATTAAAAAAAGATTTAAGAGTCGAACCAAGGTATTGGCTATTGAAATCAAAGAGTTAAATGCTTCCAATAGCCGAAATTCGAAAGTTGGAGCTTTAAATGACCGAAATTTACAAATTTAGGATTATTATGACCTTTCTTCCATTTTTATATTAGTCAAAACAACGTCGTTTTGTGACTAACGGAATCCCATTAACGTTTGATTAACACCGTAAAGTCTCTCCGTTAAACGAGTTAAAGTTGTGTCTAATTTGGCATGGTCAACGAAAGTTTAGTATTATTTCAAACAATCAACCAAAATTATATGTTTAAAATGGTCTACTCGATAGTTCAAACTTTAAATGGCCAAAATTTGAAAATTGATGATTATTCTGATCATTTTCCCATTCTGTTTTTACGATCAGCAATGTATACATTATAACGCTACTTGGTTTTTTCTCAAAATCTATCTTAAATTACTCCAGATAAACCGATCTATAAACCTTGGACAAAATACTATAGACAAAAAAACACCCCAGCTTGTCATAATGAAAGTAGAAGATATATGTTACGATTGGTGACACTATAATAAAAACGTTAGAGACATACCGCTTTGTTTGTTACCAATCACGAAAACGTTATAAAAGCTACAGACTCCGATTGGTGACACAATAGTAAAAGCGTTAGAGGCTTACCGCTTTGTTTGTTACCAATCACCAAAACGTTTTAAAAACTACAGTAAAAGCGGTTACTCTCAGCTTTTTGTTACCGCTTTCTCTAACAGCTTTCGCTAACAGCTTTCACTTACAGCTTTGCACTATTCAACCGCTTACCACTTTCGCTAACCGCTAATCTAACCGTTCCGCTTTTATTCACCAATCGTACCCACAGTAAAAGCGGTTACTCTCACATTTTTGTTACCGCTTTCGCTTACAGTTTTCACCAACAGCTTTCACCAATAGCTTTGCACTATTCAACCGCTTACCACTTCCGCTAACCGCTAATCTAATCGTTCCGCTTTTGTTCACCAATCGGACCCATAGTTTCGGCATTTCAGTGGCATTTTCTTTTTGAGATATTTTTCCAATAAGTACAAACTTGTCAAAAGCAATTTAAAGAAAAACGAACTTTGGAATTTGATGTTTAGTGGATTGATAATTATAAAAGTTCAGAAATCCATATAGATGAGTCATTATTATATAGTGGGTACGATTGGTGACACAATTATAAAAACGTTAGAGGTATACCGCTTTGTTTGTTAACAATCACCAAAACGTTATAAAAGCTACAGTAAAAGTGGTTATTCTCAGCTTTTTCTTACCGCTTTCGCTAACAGCTTTCACCAACAGCTTTTACCAACAGTTTTGTACTATTCAACCGCTTACCACTTCCTCTAACCGCTAATCTAATCGTTCCGCTTTTGTTTACCAATCGGACCCAGTGTGTCTTTTGTATTACTCATTTGCACTCCACTTGTTGTGGCCACGGAAAGAGAAATCTGATATCAATATTATTGGATTCATAAGCATCGTAAATGCATTATATCAGTATTTAAATTAGTCAATCAATCCATGTACAGTCAATTCGTATATAAGAAATAATATTTTATGTGCTAAAACTGAGTTTATAAACGAAATTGGCATCCAGTGATCATAAGGCTTGGACCACCACCAATTCCAAAACCTAGATTAGTAAACCCATTAATCAATCAAATAGTAATAATAGAAAAATATGAAGTTACGTCTATGTTCTTAGACAATTATTTTTATACATATAACCAACTACATTTTTAATACTTTTCATTGATACTACTAGGGCTAGCCCTGAACTAAAGCACATGAAACAAACGCTTTAGATGCCAAATTTTGTAAGTTTTTTAGAAGCATTCGTTGCAAAAATCCTTTGGTATAATAGTTTGAAAAATTATTTTGTCATATAGGTATTTGATTCAAGTCTCATTAGGGACAATATTTTAAAATTTTACTTTAGTTGTAATATTTGACAACCACACACATAACAATCCAAATGTTAAAGCCACTAGAAGAAATAATCAACTATATTTCTGAAATCTTTATTACATAATTTAGAAGTGAGAGAAAAAAACACGTGAAACCATTTCCATGTCATACCTCAGTATTTGCTGATGTTTTCTCCTAAACAAGTTTTTAGATTTTTTTTTATTTGTTTTACAGAAAATATTAAAATTGTGGATTTCAACCCTAAGCATATCAATCAAAACTGTTTCTTTCTCTATTGACAACAAAAAAGAAACAATTTCTCCATCGACGAATCTCTCTTCTCAAGGTATGTTCTCTAGATTTTTTCTTCGGAAGTTCAACATATACAATTTAATTCCAATCGATCTCATTTTTTGACTCATTTGTTTCAACTTTTTCCTCAATTCAGTCGACAAAAAAGGAACCGACTGTTCTATACACATGACGACCACAAAACCTGAAGTTGAAGGAGCTACATATCGTCCGATCAAAACTATCTTCGTCTGATTCCGGTTAGTCGTCTCTTATCCGTCGATTATCTTCGTTGTATTTCAAAACCCTGATCACTCTTTTCGTTTTGTCGCAGCGGAGAAACCGTAGCAGCATATCTCATATTAGGGTTCAGGTTCGTCTTGATTTTTTCCGACTATATATCCAGTCGATCAAATGAATACTAAATTTATTATTCATTTTAGCTTTTGTTAATTATAGATTCAGCTCTCCGTTAGGACTACCAACTTACTCGACCATCATCCTTGAGGTGGAAAGAGGTGAGATCGAATGTGTGTTAAAGACAATCATATAATAGGTTGTTCAAAACTGGGCATTTGCGGATAGTGTCTAAGTTTTTTATAGTTTCTAAAAAATTGGTTTTGGGTATATTAGTATCCACTTAGTTTATTGGTAGATACTAATTTTAAATTCATATTGTTCTTACTTTCATTATTGGTTTTGTAGGAGTTAAAGGGATAGTCATACAAATTTTTTTTTTCTTTGTAGGACTATCATTTTGCTCGACCATCATCCTTGAGGTGCAAAGAGGTGAAATCGAAAGTGTGTTGAAGTCCATCATCTAATAGGTGAAAGGTCAAGAATTATCCCTATTCTAACTGCAAGTGCACAGCGATGTGATTGTAGTACTTAGGGTATCGAATCCACAAGGACTCCGGTCACACGATAGATTATAAGTAATTCAGATTAAACTAAGCGAAGCAGATTTGTAAAGCAGTAAACAAAATAGCAAGTAAATAAATCAAATGAGGTGGTTGTAAGCAATCAAACGAAGGCGTCAGGTTTCAGGAGTTCTCAGGATATCAGGAAATCAGATAACAGATAATCAGATTCAATCTATAGCGTTCTTGAACTAGAATCACGAAGGTAAAATTAACCAGCTGTCGTTGCGATAATTATCTATGTCTAACAACCTAGTAGACCAACTTTCGTTGCGAATCCTAGAGCTCTAAACATGCATTAATTCCAAGTTCATTCGTTCACAATTTCTCTAAAGCAAATTCCTTTGCGAATAGACAAATTGCTCACCTAAATCAGATCTAGTTAAATAAACCAACTGTCGTTGTGTAAATCAACCTAAAATCAATAATCTAAATGGCCAGTTCAGATCAAGCATTAAGAACAGATTAGATGAAGAACTAGATGATAAATCTTAATCAATTAATCTAACATTCTTTCAAATCCCTAATGAGAATCCTTAACCTAACATGAGATCTACTCAGACATAGCAATCATAACAGAAAACATAGTCAAAATAGATATCATAAAATAATCAGAAAGATAAGAACAGGGGTTCGAAATCAAGTCTCTTTCGAAAACAAAACCAGCCCCTAAAATTCTCTTTGAGAAATAAAACTTAGTTATGAAAGCATAGCCTAAACAGGTGGCTGTAAAACCTAATTATAATGATAATCACGTTTTGGGGCTTCTTTGTAAATATCAGGAACTTCTGGGTAATTGTGCAATTTCTTCATAAATCTCGCGAGAAAGGCCCATAGCGCATGTGCATCGATCGATGCTGGTGTGCAAAGATCGACACAGATCTCAAATCTGGACAGTGAGCTTCACCTCTCGGGTCAAATCTCCAATATGCACCAAATAGCTCCAAAATCTCCACTACTGCTCCAAACGTGCGTGTACCTAATAAGGCCTGCAAAAGACTACAGAAACACTAATAGACTCTAAAACATACTTATATCATGGTCTAAAACTAGTAAAAACTATGATATATCAATAGGTAGTTAAAAAAATGTTGATTGTTTTTTAATCATGTCACCACTTTATTTATATTTTTCAGAATCTTATTATTTTAGCGATGGTTTGAGATGCACTTTAATTAAAGTAATCTTCAGCTTCGTAGCTTCTAGGAAAAAAATCTATTAAAGTACATAGTTCTGACATGTCATCAAATATTAAATTAAATTTGTGTTAGGTGTTTGTAGATTGATTATCAATAGAAGCTTTCTTTTAGAAAAAGTTTTGGTTGACATTGTATATTGAATTGGTACAAGGAATTAGCAGAGAGTTAACAGTGTTCCAAGTTTCACAGACGGTGTAAGTAATGATTGTCACTTAAAAGCTAAAAATGAACAAAGGGATATCCATGGTAACACTGCAACATAAATCTCGATGGTCAGTTCCAAATACTCTTCTCGCTTTCTTGACTCTTTGAAATGTGATATTATTTTCTTTGTAGTTCATTGATTTTTTAATAACATTCTTTTGTTTCTTATGAGATGGGTGAAGTTAGAGAACCACAAAGGTTTGTGTTTGTTGTTTGTAGACTGATGATCAATAGAAAACATTCTCTTCGAAGAAATCATTGGCCGACACTTTACTCTTAATTAGAACAGAGAATTAGTTGATAGTTAACGGTCAAACACCACAGACGCATGTGGTAATGGTTGCAACATAAATCGCATGGTAAGTTTCATTGACCTATCTCTATTTTATTAATAAGTGTTCTCTTAAGATTATTTCTATACATGATTGATAGTAAAAAGCTTGTCAAGTTTATGGGAGACATGCTGACAATGAGAACTCTTCTACATGATTCAAGCTTAAGTTTCTTGGAGAGCAGGTGACATTTTATCTTTTAGACTAGAACTTAGTGATTGAAAGTAGTATTCCACCAATATTTATCAAATCATTCTTGATAATCATGTTAGACTTGCCTTTTGCTTTGCAGGTAACTTTCTTTCAATCAAACAGAACTAGAAATCTAGCTATCAAGTGATCTAGGACCTGACATCAGCTTTGCATGTGACCTTTTTAACCTGGTTTCATATTTTTCTTGTTCGAAACTCCTAATACATATCTAAAATATTTTCAGCACATATTAGCTTCATAAGAATTAACATTTAGGTTATCAAGCGTCTTAGTTTTTTTTAACAAATTGATAATAAAAAAATAGATAATATATTTTATAAAAAAATATGCAACATGATCTCCAATATCTAACTGTTTCTTCTTTTTCTCCACCTCTCATGATCCCCACTTCTTTTTTTTTTTTAGGTTCTTCAAATCGATCCAAACGTCTCGTTCTCCTTATATTCGAGTTACAACAAGAAAGTTTCTTTTTTTTTTTTACATTAGAAGCAACTTCACTGGTTATTTCTTTCTCCAAAGGTAATTCCAATTTTGTTATGTTTTATGATAATTATTTCTCTGAAATATGAATCGTGAGTCATTCGTTGATCATGCTTATCTATTTTTTTCAGATGCCTCTAGATTTCATCCCAATTTCCCATATTTTTCCTACTAAAGAACCATGCAAGATAAAAGTTCAAATTGCATATCTCTGGGGATTTCAGAAACCAGAAAACATGGTTTTATAACTGGTCTTGATATGATCCAAGTTGTGTTATCATAAATTTCAAGTTACTACCTAATCAAGGGATCTTCAGAGAATCATCCCATACATACAAGATAAGCTTCTTTTTCACAACTTATGTCAAAGAATCTGAGGATATCTCAAATTTGTCCTATCGTTTCCACTTTCATCCATTAGCTGAATTAGGATCTAAGTCCCATGACTCTACAGTTTTTTTGGGTATAGTCATGTTTTATTGCTTATCTCATAGATCAACTATGGTTTGTTGCTAATTCTGTATTTTCTATGCTAGATGTCATCGGAGAAATCACTGGAATGAGTGAAATTGAGGGTGTCAGAGTTGGTTCACATACTGAGAAATGTTGCGCATTCAACTCTGAGATCTTGGGTTAGTTGTGTTAGCCTAATTTTTTTTAGATTTTCTAATTTTTATATATCATTTCTTAGGATTGTTTTTCACACTTTAAACTCTTATATGACAGGGAAACAATTATGCATTGTACGTGTTGATCTAAGTTTGATGAGAATACTCACTCTTATGTCAAGAGTAACAATGACAACCCTATTGTGATACTTGGTAGTCTTATGAAGACAAGACTCTTTAATGGTAACAAATATCCTTTTCTACTCTGATTTTTAAAACATAACATACTGGTATATAAGGCAAATCCATTATTTATGTATTCCCTTTTAAAAACGCTACTCTTTATTTCAAGAAAAATCACAGTTCAGAGCAATCTTTTTGCTTCAAAACTATTTTTTTAGCTCAGACATGGATGAAATTATAAGTTGAAAGAAAGGTAAGAATAGTAGAGTATAATTTATATTTTTGTTTATCTCCATTATTACAATCACTTATATCCTTATATTTCATTTGTTACACATTTTTCATATTGGGACACAATGATTCCATGGTTTCTCTATCATAGTTGACCATCATCCACTTCAAGACAAACAGCTCATCATTACCAATAACCAGTTACAAAATCATTGTCGATATCTTAGAAGAAAGTAAGATGTATTCACACGAATTCTTACTTTTTTAAAAAAATTGGTAAATAAGTACCGTCATGCATTCTTTTTATTAGAATATCTATTCTAATATTTGTTACTTATAATTAGGATATGCTTTGTGTTACTCCTTCAACCATTGTGTCTTTGTATTATGAAGATCCATAGTTTTATATTGGGTGCACAAGCTGTTTCAGAAAGGCAACACCTTATTTCAATCCCATGATTGACCAAGTTGAACATGACAAGCATTCATGTCAACATTGCAAGAAAGAGCTAACTAAGAAAAGTTTAAGGTATTGCTCCTACAACCTTGATAATTATTAATGTAATTCATCTAAGTATTTGACAATGTTTTACTTTTTCAGATACATGGTAAAGGTCAGAGTAGCAGATCAAACTAAAACGCATACTTCTTTATGTTTGATAGAGAGGTAGTTGACTTGATTCATAAATCTGCTTATGAATTACGCCAACACCATATTCAAGTACTTTTGGTAGGAAAATTTTAATACAATTAATTAATTTAAACATAATTTGAATGTTTATCTCTTTCTTCTTTGCTATTTTCTTTTACTTTATTTTTTTTTTTTTTTGAATGAATGTAAAATTTATTCAATCAAAAGCAATTTACATCTGGTGCATCGTTTCTAAACAGTATTGTAATCTACCATTTCATGATTGAAAGAATAAGGAATATGTCCTCTTATAACCGTGAGCCAAACCAGAGCTGGAGTCCAGTCGGTAAGGAGTTGTCCCCTGTTGTTCCCATAGTGAATAGCCTGTTCCTTATGGTTCGATCCAGAAGATGAAGAACCTGCTGAGGTGATTTGTGATCATTTCCATGTCTACGCGAGTTCCTTTCCATCCAGATTGAGTGGACTGTAGCTTGGAAGGAGTAGCGAAGCAGGAAAAGCACAGCTTTTTGAATGTTGTTGTCCGTTATCAACTGAGTTATCACATTCCAATCCGTTGTGTATTTTTGTTGAAGAAGGCCTCGTGTGAGAGGGTTCTTTTACTGAGTTATCAACTGAGTTATCACAATCCAATCCGTTGTGTATTCTTTTACTTTAATTCAATTGTGAAGCTGATTTTCCTCAAGATATTCTGGATTTAGAAGAGATGTTTGTTTTCTTAAAGGTCAAAGTTAAAATTTAAGACCACGGCTACAATAACTCCAGTTACCAAGTTGCAAAACTTAGTGTGACTGAAATTCAGAAGTTCAGAGAATTGACAAATAAAAAGGTTGGTTCTCACATAACTTTGGTTTGTTATCTTTGTTTCCATAATCGTATCAGATGATGTCTTTGATTCGTTTGTAGCAAATGTTTCTTGAATCCATGTTGTTTTTTGTACTACCAAATATTTTTAATGTTTTAAGCCATTCTTTCAATTATTAATCTACGTTTCCATTGATTCGGCATTGTAGGATGCTCTTCTTGGCCAGATTCCAGCAGTCATCTCTTTTTCCTCAGATCATTCAGCTGCCAATGCCATTCAGGTTATGTAGTCCATGATCTTCATTTTTACTTTCACTAAATCCTTAACGCCTACACACTAATAATATGTTTACTTTGTATGAGTTTGTAGATTTTTTTTGCTAGAATCCTCTATGTTGATTATTGTACTATCAAATTTCTTTATGTTTTAAGCCATTGTTTTTATTAATTTACCTTCTCATTGATTCCACATTGTACGATGCAAATATTGACTAGAATCCGGCAGCCGGTTCCATATCCTGGGATCCTACAGCCGCCATTTCCATTCAAGTTACATAGTTCCTTATCTTCATTTTTTACTTCCGCCTACATTTAAATAATATGTTTATGTTTAACATATTCATGATTGGTGTGCAGGTGGGAACACATCTTCTGAATCAAGTGACCAAGATGTTTTCATTCAGCCTATCATTCTTATTAAAAAAAGGTCGATGTCTGTGGTGGTAGAGGATGAGCCTGCTCAACATTCATCAACTAAGCGAGCTACTCCACAATCAGTAAACAAGCCGAAGAAGGTGTTAAAGAAGGAGAAGAAAAACAGACGAAGATCTTGCCTAATAGAAATTTCCATTATGTATATAAGTTATGCTTTTATATTTCTTTATCTTGGTCTTTTTACCTTCTCTTGTTTTACGTTTAATAACTTGTGTTTCTTCTAAGATTTTCTAACCTTTGTAATATATAATTATTATGAATCTATTATTTCTATTTTTTTTTTAATTTTCAGTAAATTTATTATCTCAACAATGTTTTTTAATGTACATTTATGTTAAAACCATAACTGTTATATAATATTTGACTTCATAATCTCTAAAGGTGATTGTTTTCAACTCATCCAAATAATAAATGGAGAAACATGTATCTATTTGAAATGCAGTCTGATCAAGTATGTTATGCTTCTTTCATATATCGTCATTTTTAGTTTGTCAAAAGACAATGCAACCATATGGTTCATCAAATAGCTTGCAGTGTAGAATAATTAAGACATCCCTCTATATTTAGGCTGATGAAGCTGGACTTATTAAATAGAAAATAAAAATTAAGGAGGTAAAGAACACACTCTGATCCTTTTAAGCACAAAAAAAAAAGAAAATTAAACCAGATGTAATACCTAATTAATAGAAAATATAAATTAAAAGATCATTTGTAGTTTTATATTTTGAAACAATTTCAACTTACCTTACAAAAAAAGAAAATAAAGTTAATGTATTAGTTGTACTAATATAATATACAATTAATTATTTAGCGGTTAACACTTTCTATTTAAGAACGATAGATTTAGTAAATAATTGTTATTTTCCAACATATTTTTTAAAAAACTAATATATTTAGTTCTACAAATATATTATAATTTTTAATAAATATTAAAATATTACAGTCCAATCAAATATTAAATAACTAAATACAACCCCAATGTGAACAAACAACAAATTTGAAATGAGTAATAAATATTCTAACGTATAACTGTAATTAAATAATTATCATAAAAACAAAATAACTACGGATATCTAAAATTCTTTTAATATAAATCAAAAGTCAAAAAAAAAAGAAAAATATAGAATATTTCCATTTGGCATGTAATATTATTTTCAAGTGTTACTTTGTTAATGTTGTTAGAGATTATTAGAGGTTACAACATGAACTATTGCACAATAGAATAGTCTTATGTCTTAGGTTACAAGCGATACACATTTTCGTTTTATTTACATATATTTGAACTTTAACTAATATATTATCATTTT
Organism: Orychophragmus violaceus; assembly: GCA_030180135.1. Classification (NCBI taxonomy): domain Eukaryota; kingdom Viridiplantae; phylum Streptophyta; class Magnoliopsida; order Brassicales; family Brassicaceae; genus Orychophragmus; species Orychophragmus violaceus. The sequence goes on from CM058232.1 coordinate 12,187,312, forward strand.
TTACATATATTATTGAGTATAAAAAAGTTATGATCGTTGTATGTGAATTACATCTTTTTGTATTAAATAAAAGAACTATGTCTCTTTTTCATATATTCTCATTAACCACAGAGAGCCAAAAATGTATAAATTGATGAATTATAAATATATAAAATAAAGTAATAGGCCAATGGATTATTTGTCACAGATATGAGAGAAAAAAAAATTATACACCCATTAATTATTTTGTTTTTTTTCTTGATACAATTATTTCACTCAAACTTATGAATATATAATAATTCCAACATTATCTTATCAATTTAAGTTTGGTAGGTTCATACTGCAGTTTAATGAACATATAACATTTAAATTATATATAAAATAATTTGAGTAAAAAATGTTTACCCGTGTATATTACGGGTGATAATACTAGGTAAGATTTACACAGTAAAAATAATTTTTTTTTATTTTTAGTATAAATAAAAAGATGTAAATAATTACTCTATATTTCCTACATATTTACTACATTGTGTTTAAAACGGGAGTGTAAGCTTCCGAAACAGAAGCGCAAGCTTCCAACATAGTTTTAAATAGATTTTTTAGAAGTTTTTTAGAATATAACCACTGAAAACTTCCTAAAACTTTTGATTCTAAAACTGGAAGCGGACATACGACGAAATATTTCTTAATATAATGTGGCGACTCTGTTAAACAAAAGGAAAACAAAATTGTTACAACTACACTTCCTTACTATTGATAATAATTACAACATTGGGAGTTAACATAGGTTATAACTTATTTGGTTGTTTTTTCAATATAAAATTTATATAATTTTACTTCAAATGTTTATAAATTAAAGATAATTGTTGAGTATAGTTCTTGAACGGTAATTAAAAAGTCTCTCTAAAAGTATAAAATAGATATTTATTCTGATGAGTATAATGTCCATCGAAAACCTATGTTTTCCAGTTTATAGTTACACATTCTTTTAATATAATGACGACACATGACAACAAGCAGTTACCAGATATATTAACAAATCTGAACATGAGAAAACAATGCCAATAACCGCTTCTTAAAATGGTTTTGCTAGACTTCATATGTGACCATTGTGATGATCTCGATTGAATGAAAGTTTAATGAGTGCCAAGGAAGGAGACATCATCAAAATATAGCTCTGTTACCGGCAGTCGAAAACTTCATAATCTTTGTCCAAGGTAAAGCAGTTAACAACGTAAATAGGAGACTTATGGCCCTCTTAGAGCTCATTATAGCAGCGTCTCAAATAATGTAAATATTCAGACTTACCGTTGGTTTGGGTCGAAGCCAAGCTTTCATCTACTTGGTGCTTTATGGCCCTGTTGTCAAATCATATGTTACGATTATCATAAACCTTTCTATTTGATACTCCCCCCGTTCCTTTATGATTGATTTTTTAGAGAAAAAAAATTGTTTCAAAAATATTGATGTTGTAGGTTTTCTATGCAACTTTTACTAATTAATGTTTACAAATTATGAATTTCAAAAACTATATCAAATTGTTATTGGTTAATAGTTATTGGAATGTGTTTTAATAAATGAAAATATGCATTTATAACTAAATATTAATTATTTCTTAATATCTGTGAAAATTCTAAAACATCAATCTTTAAGGAACAAAGGGAGTATATATTTTCTTCTTTTCAGATAAAGTTCGTCTTGCAATTGAAGCTGCTTCCTTTAAGTTGTGTGTCGGGATCCCTTGAACTTTTTTTTGTTAATCTGCAATAAAGCACAACTACAAGTTAAAAGATAGTATCACTGCAAAAGAAGCACATACTTCAGATGGTTTCGTAAAATTATCATGTGTCAAGTATGTTTGTTGATCTCCATATGTTACGTCAAATTTTGAAGTAGTAAGGTGAAAGTTTGCTATGCTCTCATGTCTGCGACTACAACATAATCTGATTTTCAATGATAAATTAGTTCTGAAAAACAGAATCAAACATTCAGTACGACTATAAATTCTTCAAGTATGATTGTTGTACTTTCATGTTTCCAAATACATTACCTAACTCATTTTACTTCTGGCTTTCATTAGGTAGATTCACATTTGATGAAACTCTTATCCTATTGATTAAATAATGTACTCATTATGGAGTAATCTCATTTTGCAGGCATCTTCCATATGCTTTTCAAACTCTTTGATAATTCAAGTCTTCATGGATATCTTATTAACAAAGAAGAACATAATGATACGGTCAGATTTATTTGCAAGTAAAAAACACAAAGCTAGAGGCCAGCTTCTAAATGTGTTCCTCCATATCTTACTCCTCATGTGTTTGACATTCTCAATTACTTACATTAAAGCTATGTGATGTAGAAACTGCAGAAAACACAGCTCCGAATGTTAGCAATATTGACAACACCATGTAAATTCTACAACACCAGTATCAACAAGTACTTCTTCAAGACAACCATTAGACGATATTACAAATGGTGAGACATGTTACATTGTATTATTAGTTGACAAATTTTTTATATATAACACTCCATACAAAATAAATAATTTTGTAGAGCACTTATCACCGAGAATCCATCGAATGCATATACTGAATGACAAGAAGCATCATAAGGCAACCGGATCATGTAAATAATTCAGTCGTAGGCTTTTGATTTTTATTGAACTGGTATGTATTCTTATATGACTAACTAGATTGAAAATTCTTAGCTTTATTACATAATTAACTTGTCGAGTATCAGTTCAAGTCAAAGATCTATGTTCACCGATGATCTGAACATTGGTAGTAGCTGGTGTGAAAGATCCACATTCACCAATAATTCAAACAATGGTTTCAGCTCAACTCAAAGATCTACATTAACTAATAATTTCTACATTGGTAGCAGCCCAACTCAAAGATCTACATTCACCAACGATTTGAACATTGGTGTAACTAGCAATCCAGAAAACACCAACCACGGTTATAAATAATCGTTTAAACAAACAAGACCAACATGTAAGTTTATTAAAGTGCAGACTCCAATAATTACATGATGTATCTTTCTCTAACATTTTTTCTTTTCGGAGTTGGTGCATCATCAGCCCTTTCTAATTAACCACATTCAAGTATTGTAGGTAACAATTCTCCTAAAGCAGTGCTCGTTATAGTTATTTACTTTAAATTTATAAATATATCAACTTTCTACAGAATATGATGATTTGGGTGATGCAATATACAATTACGACAATTGTGGTGCATTAATGTGGTACAATGAGAAAATAGAGAAAAGAAGGATCAAAGTACCTCTCAAGTTCACGTTGTACTGTATGCAAGCAAATATCCAGCTAGAACAGCTACCATCTCTTCCTCAAGTGCTAGATGATTTGTTGTTCAAAGGTGATACATATAGCAAAAAAATTCATTGAATTTATAAGATCTGCCATCTCGATGTTCGCATTTTCTTCTATGGGAGGTCAAATTGTTAATTATATAAACAATGGTTGTGGCCCTCCAGTTTTCATATTTCATGGGACAAACTATCACTTCATTGGCATCTTACTCCCTATGGATGGATCCTCTCCAAAGTGTATGAAACTCTATATATACGATACTGAGAATGAAAATGAAAACAGAATTGCAGCATTCATGTTTCTTATACCTTCTCACTCCGTACATCTATAATTTATTTTATTTGCCTTCTAGCTCTTCTATCGTTATTTCCTACATTAATATTTTGCTTACCTTATATTTTCTCATTTTTATGTTCTTACAGTGCTAAAAAGAAAAACACATCCCCTAAATCAAAGAATTTGCCGCTTCATATCAGTGAAGCAATAAAAGGGATGTTGAACGAGTGTAATCCATACACTGAGATTCTTAAGATGGCAAAGGTTCAGTTACAAGAGTCAGACACACCATCAGACGTGAAGTTAAAGTTGATTTCAAGTCGTTACACTAATCCTAATACTTACAATCTACCTACGACATCAAATGTTGTTGCACTAATAGTTAGAGATTTTGATAGTTGTTATGGGAGCATGAACATTTTTGTGGAGATAAAAAAAAGGAGTTGACAAGAATAATCGAACTTCATCCGGTATAACTTCCTTTTCAGTATCCGCTTTTGTTTCCGCATGGGAAGATGTTTATCATATCGATCTCGAGTTACAGAGGACAACAACAACATCAACACACCCACGAACAAGAGTTAATATGAGGGAGTTTTTTTCTTACAGGATCATGGAAGGTCCAAATGAGCAAAGTTATTTTCTTTATTTCAGAAGGTTGTTTCAGCAATCCCTGGTTGATGGATTAACCATCCGAAATAATTTTATATCTAAATCTTAACCAAAAAGCTTTACGTGCTGATAAATGCGACAATATATCAGAACATGCTGAGACGGGGAGCGATTCTTCAAAGTGTGGAAGAAGAATTGTTCTTCCTTCAAGTTTTTTGGGTGGCGCACGGTACATGCAAAAAAAAAATGGATCTTATGACAGCATCTCGACATTTTGGATATTCGGAACTATTCTTTACTTTTACTTGCAATGCGAAATTACCCGAGATTACAAGACACTTAACATCATTAAGACTCGACCCAGAAGACAGGCCTGAAATAGTTGCGAGAATCTTCAAAGCCAAACTAGATAGGCTTATAGTTGAGCTAAGAACATACAACATTTGCGGACCATCAACCGCATGTAAAAAAAAAAATCAACTTTTATATAACTACTCATCTACAGTTACTTAATGTGTCTCTATCTACAACGCTTATGCAGTGATATACAAAGTTGAGTTTCAAAAAGGAGGACTTCGCCATGCCCATATCTTGTTATTTTTGCAACAAGGATCAAAATTTTCAGATGTTGGTGCTTTCGGCAAGGTTATATCTACTTAGATACTAGATCCGTTAACTAACGAAAGACTTACGCCACAGTCAAAGAGTTCATGATACATGGGCCATGTGGGTTTGCGAATCAGAAAATTCCTTGCATGGAAAAAAGAAGATGCAAAAAGTTTCCAAATGATTTTTTGCCTGAAACAAACATCAATAAAGAGGGATTCTTGGTTTATAGACGAAGAGAAGATGGGGTGTCCATCGAGAAAAATAGAATTTTTCTCGATAACCGGTTTGTTATTCCTTATAATTCATATACGCTCCTCCGATACAAAGCTCATATCAATGTTGAATGGTGCAACCAAACAAGAGTTGTTAAGTATTTATTTAAATACATTAACAAAGGGATTGACCGTGTTACAGCAAAAATCATAGTCAACTCCTCATTTAAAGAAGCTGGAGGAAACGACGGTGTCATCAACGAAATAAAACGATACAAAGATTGCATGTCAAACAATCATATATTTTTAGTTGTATGTCTTATCCTTAAGTTTTACAATGTATATAAGATCTTTAAATTTCTTATTTGTAGGTATATTTCACCATGCGAGGCAGCCTGACAGATATTTGGGTTTAAGATTCATTATAGTAGCATTCCTATATTGAGACTTAGTTTTCATTTACCAGGAGAGCAGAACATCACTTATGAAAGCGATGATGATGTAGAAGATGTTTAGCTAAAGATGGAAATCAAAATTTGGTGTTTTTGCAGTGATGAAAACGAACGAGGTCAATAAAGCAGCAAGAGAGCTTTTATATATTGACTTCCCATTCCATTTTGTGTGGAACAATCAAAGAAATAATGGAGTGAACTTAAACATAAAGGTTATAAAGTGGTTAGAAGAATCCATTATCTCCCTCCTTCAGCTCGGAACAAATTCTACTTGATAATGCTCTTAACTAAAGTAAGAGGACCTACATGTTATGAAGATATATAAAATTTTGAGGGTACCACATATCCTTCTTACCAAGAAGCGTGTGTTGCTCGAGGTTTTCTTGAGGATGACAAAGATTACATCAAAACAATCATTAAAGCAAGTCAATGGGGATCTGGTAATTACATTCGAAGACTTTTTGTTACGCTTCTAAATTCAGGAAGTTTATCTACACCTAAACATGTTTGGTTAGAAACATGGCATCTCTTATCAGATGATGTTTTGCATATGCAAAAGAAAATCCACCAAGAACCAGGTAAAAAAGTATATAGATATATATATATATATATATATACATATATATAATATTCGTTTCTTAACTATATGTCTCACATATTGATGCTTTTATACAAAATTTTAGAGTATGCGATGTTATATGACCAAATCAAAAATCAAACTCTATTGGAAATAGAGACTTCTACAGTCCAGTGGAAGCACATTGCATAATTTTCCAACCATGACGTTTCTATAAAACAACGATTTGTCATCGTCTACCAATAGATTGATAAGTGGGGAATACATTACGACATAAAATAATGTGCTGATAGACATCAAGAAAACCTACTGAATCTTACAGATGAGCAGAAGAAGATGTATGATCGAATAATGGTTGCAGTAGATTTTGTTTCAAGTGGGGTTTTCTTTGTCTACGGATTTGGTGGGACGGGTAAAACTTTTATGTGGCAAACTTTTTCTACTTTTATTCGTCCAGAAGAAGATATTGTGATCAATGTGGAATCAAGTGGTATGGCAGCATTTCTCCTACAAGGAGGAAGAACAACACATTCCCGATTTTCTATACCATTGAATGTCAATGAAACCTCTACATGCTCCTTCACCCCTAACAGTGAACTTGCTTCATTACTTCTTAAATCCAAGCTGATTATATGGGACGAGACTCCAATGTTGCACATGCATTGCTTTGAGTCTTTTGAGCGTAGTTTGAAAGATATCACTAACATTGATAAACCTTTTGGTGGTAAAACTATTGCTTTCGATGGTGATTTTAGTCAAATCCTTCTGGTGATTCCAAAGGGAAGTAGAGCTCAAATTGTACAAGCTTCTCCACCATCCTCTCTTTTATAGGACTCTTATGAGGTTCTCTGAATATGATCTATCGGAAATGGAATCGATCGAGGATTTTTCCGAGTGGATACTAAAATCTGACATTGGGAAGTTATCATAACCAAATGACGGTGAAACAGTGATACTGATACTGGAAGACATGTTGCTGAAAGACTCAGCCGATCCTATCACGTCTATTGATAATAGCACATATCCTTTGTTGCTTGAAAATATGGAAAAGAGGTTATTTTTCAGGGAACATGCAATACTATGTCCAATGAATGATGTTGTTGATGAAGTGAACAGTCACATCATGGACCTTCTTCCATGTGATGCAAAGGAATATTTCAGCTCAGATAAGATATGTGTTACAGATAGTAGCACATCAAGAGACGTAAATATTTCAACGAACTTCCTTAATGCCCCCAAAGTGTTCTGGATTGCCCAATCACAAGATCTATCTGAAGAAGGGCGTGCTTGTTATGCTTCTAAGGAACATTGATCAGAAATATAGATTGTGCAATGGAACCAGATTGCAGATAATACATTTTGTAAATCATGGGATGGATGCAAAAGTGATCACATGAGATAACGTTCAAAAGATGGTTTATCTTCCTAAAATGGTTCTTACACCGTCAGAAGCCAAGTTACCATTTCGCTTCCAGCGTTGACAACTCCCTATTATGCCTTGCTTTGGGATGACAATTAGCAAAAGTCAAGGACAAAGTTTGTCTCATGTGGGAATCTACTTACCAAGACCAGTTTTCTCTCATGGACAACTTTACGTAGCAAGTTTAAGGGTCAAAAGTAGAAGAGGTCTGAAAATCCTCATCACATATGAGTTTGGAAATATGTCAAATTCAGTATGAAAATACTATGAGAGTTATGGATTAAACAAAAAGACACTTAACAATATATAAGGCAATATATCAATCACCTATTTCTCAAAAATGCACTATGAAATGGCAACTAATATAATAAAATTCTCTCTATAATCGACCCAAGAAATATGTAGCATACTGAGGAAACATCCACCATAATCCGATTTTTTTTTTAAATTGCTAATTCTTAATTTACAAAGGAAAATTATTATAAATTGCTAATTCTTAATTTTCTATATTAAAGCTGATGGAATATATTAGGATATACCAAAAAAATATTTTAAATAGAAAGAGCATAATACGCATCTCTAAAAGTTGGATACAAAATTTTATTAATAGTTCGTATATCTTCATAACTGATTGAATATGTAAATTTATTTAAGGAAGCCTCAAGTAAAAAAAATCATCACCATCTGGTAATTTTTTGTGTTTACTCCATAACTTTTCTTCACCGTGTCTATTGAATTTCATCCACTCTTCGAACCGTGAAGCTTTATTAGCTTCATTTTCTAAATCATGGTCAAATTCTTCTTTTTTACAAGTATTTTCCTACATATATGATAAAAATTTTGTAAAATAGACAATATTTTAGAATATGAAAATCTAAAATAGGCAATAATTACATGTGTCATCTTCAATTTGAAATATGGAGAAGAAAATCAAAGGTATCAATTTTACAAGAAGAGAAAGTCGAATTTAAATAAACAATAAACGTAAATAATTTGTTGAGAAGCTAAATCTAAATATAGATTTACGTTGTTGTATTCAAAGTTCTTAACCCAAAAAATAGGAGAAAATTTTAACCATACATTATTAAATCAAAAAATTTGAACAAAAACAAAAACAAATTCAAAATTTGTATAAGAGAAAATAAGTATGGAATAGTCAAAATTGATTTTTTTTGTTTATAGAATCGATTAGGTATTGGAATGTAGATGTTTGTAGATTCATTAAAAAAAAATTGTGGGGTATAACGAATGATTTTTTCAACCAATAATATTTGTTTTCTGAAATATAGGTCATGTCGCATGTTACAATTGATTAATAAAAACTATATAATTTTTTTGAATAATAGAATGCTTTCATACGTAGATCTAGAGTTCAGTTTAAGTGGGGAAAATGTGTTTAGAGCATGACGATAGATGTAGTTTTTTTTTGTACGACATTCACTTTTCTTGGTTGATCGAATGTGAGGTTAATTTTTTTATATCATTTTTTATGTTGATGAGTTTCGTTACATTTTAGCCCAAAATATAACTTTGTAACATATTATTAATGTAAACTATATAATCTAATATTTCATGATATTATCGTCTTGGTTAATCATATTATAAAATTTTATTTGAAATAGATGGATTGAAACGGAACGCAGGGACCCACAATACTAGTTACATTATAATTTACAACCAGTGATGTCGGATCAAATCTCAAACTTGCTCTACAATGCAAAAGAATTTATATCAGAATGATAAAAGAAAAATGTTAACCACCAACTTAAAAGCATATGTTCTTAGGCATTTCATTTAGTTTAATGGGTAATCAACTTCATTTTAGTTAAAGGATATTGTTACTGCATTGTAGAGCAAGATTGAGATTTGATCAGACATCACCTAATTTCAGAAATGTCGCTGTTATAAAATTGTAAACTTCACTCAGATATTTTGACAGAAAACCCTAATTTCAAAGATACAACAATTTAAAGTCGTCATTTTCTACCTATCGACATTTTAAACATCGTGTATTACATACCATAATATGTCCCACCATCCACCGGTATACATGTACACATAATATATATATATATATATATATATCGAATATTATCTTGGTATCATTCACAACTTTGTACTAAATCTATGAAATTAATTAACCACAGAGTGCCCTTCACCACCATATAACCATATAAAATAAATTAATAGAATTACATCGAGCCGCTTTTATGGCTATCCTAAAGAGGCAATATGTCGACGACCAAAGAAAAAAAAAAGAGAGAGGCAATATGTCCTATTAGCAACAGAAAAATGTCCTTTAGGAGATCAAAAGATTGCATTAGTGAAAGTAAATCGTGATCACTAATGTTTAAATCTTGACTGTTCTCTAAGACTGAAGATAACTGTTGCTGCAAATTCCTTATATTATATATAATAAGGCTTAATTGAGGCTCCTGAGGTATGCCACGTAGGCCAAAACAAACTACTCTAAAAAGATGACACGTCAGCACAGTTAAAAACTTAAGCATTTCGTACATAAATTTATTTTCAAAGAAAACAAATGCAATTTAATTATTTTTAGCCCACATCTCTCTTAAACCTAACCCACGATTTGTTTGACGTTCCTAATTCTCATATTCATTGTCACAATGCTTCATCTTCCTCAAATCAAGTATTCTTTCAAGTCGCTTCTCTCTGCAATCTAACTCTAGATCTCGTAGAAGTTCAATCGATGAACTATATGCATGCTATGTCTTCGTATTGAAGAAATAGCCTGGTGTTCATTTACGATACGCTACTGGAAAGCCGGCGCAGGACAAACGCCTGTTGTGCCTCAAACAATCTGAACGTCGGAGATCCGGTGACAGGGAAATGGGGATGATCGTGCATTTGGCTACCCTGTTTATCCCCTTAATTGTATCATCACTCCTGTTTTTCCATATGAAACCCAAAAGATGGTTTAAATCAGCAGATGGTCAATGACAGTAGCTAAGCTCCGAAAATCACAATTGGGTAAATTATAAAAGTCTCTCTTCTTCTTCGTGATGGTTTATTCTTCAGATTATTCTTCGTTTTCCTGCTAATTGTGTTATTTCGCTTGCTGGTAATTCACCAGCTCTGATCAAGTACAAGTTGTTCTCCAGACGATCACAGAGAAGGTGGATGATAAGACCCTGTACTTGAAAGAGCGTGAAAAGTTGATCCAAGATGCTGAAAGTCAGATCCATGATTTGCAGTCTGCTTCATACAGTTTCGAGATTAGTTTGGTTCTCAAAGTTTAAATCGATTTAGCTAAAAAAGGCATTAGAGATTTGTTCTAATGATAAGGGAAATGTGATAGGACGCTCATTAGATACTTACCCCAGGTATATATTTATCAGTTTTTAAACCCTGAGAAGCATATCCAGGGGTTTATTATGTTGTTGTTCCTGATATAGGGGTCTTTGTTTCTATTTGGAACCAGCTTCTCAGTTGAGATTTATACTGTGCAACTATTTTACCATGATAATCGCATTGCTGACTTTCTACTTGATCAACAAGTTGAAAGAAGAAAAATGTATTCCCTTCTTTGTTTCCTCTCAGATGTCTTCCCCCTCCTCTACCTGCTTGCAACCAGGTTCAAGACACATCTCGCATCACAGAAGCATGTACACAGTGTCGTGCTGGTTACAACTGTAAATCCCAAACTCTTTGGAGGTAAGCTTAAATCTCTAAATTTTAATACCTCAACAGCGGAACGGAAACACTTGGAAATATAAAGCACTAATCCGGTTTTTATTATACTGTAACAGGGATTCTCTTCCTCGACAAGGTTCTACTTCGATTCTGCCAACATATCGATTTAGGCCTTCACAGAAAGGTAAGTCAGCCAACTGGTCTCAAGTCTCAAACTACTATCCCCAACTACATTATTCATCTTAAAAATTCTCAAAAAACCTTCATTTTAGAGCTACGAAAACCAAACACATTACTCATAATGCTTAGCAACCAACTTCTCTGTAGGGTGGGCACTGACGGTGGCACATCTTTCACACGGTACTGAGACATCTGACAGCATCCAGAAAATGGAAAGTTGGAAACCATCAACCTCCAAGAACTAAAAGCCTACGTTTCAAAGGCAACAAAACAGGTAACCAAGTTGTCAACCACCCGCTCAAACATTTGTTTATCAAATTGAGTTGTCAACTCACATTGCAGAAACCTTTTACAAACTCAATTCACTGCCACTCTCAGGAAGCATCTTTCCTTTGCAAGGCCACCATTACAGAAACTCTATGCGTTGCAGCAAGTGTGTCACACCAAATATGATTGGGGTTGTCAGGTAGCTGTAAAGCACTAACCACAAATTGTATTTTTGAGCTATGTTATCTCATTCATGGAAATAACTAAGAAAATGTAACAGAAAGGTAGCTGAGGATGATAGTGAGGGGATCATTGAGCTACATAATTATTGCACAAGGGTGTAGGAGGAAGGAGACGCTAGGTCATCACTAATCACGATGTTGCAGTCATTGCACCACGCCATTGACGTACGAACCCATTTCGCTAGACCCGATTGGCCCAGCGTTTTCAAGCAGGTCGCGGTGAACCACGTCAATCAACGAATATGTATGTGATCATTACAATAGTTCCATAACTAATTAATTATATTAATGTATTTTACCTTTGTTTTGTGTTTGTAGGGGTTTTCTACTGTGGTAAATCATGCATCATTGGAGAGTTGAAGAGATTGACTCAAGATTTCTCTAGGAAAACTTGACGTACCACAAACAAAAATTTAATAGGTTCATCAATCATCAATATTTAAAAAATATTATAAACTTGCCTATCCACCGGTTGTAGACTTATAACTACTTTTTTTTTATTACTACTACCTTTTGAAAGTCTAAAAACAATGTATAATTGAAAGTAAGTGTATTTTAAAACCATATAATAAATATAGTTATTTTACAGAGGTCATCAAAACATTAATATTCGACTTCTCCCTCAAGAAAAATTTGAACTCTTTAGTAAACAAAAAACCTACACTATATAAAAGAACATGGGAGAAAGGTTCATGAACGTTATTTAAAGGAACTTCGATATATACTCATTAACCAAAATAACCATATATACTCATTAACCAAAATAACCAGGTTGTGAGTTTGAGGAGATTAACATTGTGGAATAGACATTCATACAAAATAGGCTACTCCAACTCTTACAAAAAATATACATGGTAGCGTCCGGAAACACTAACGCTTAGAGAGCGAAATAAAAGTTTATAGAGGAACCCAATTTAGCTAAGGAAATTAGATGCACATTACCAACTGCATCCGCCTGTTAAACATTTGTTTTTAATCTGCTTTTCTTAGGTTACAATGAGGAAGGGAGCAAAGAAGATGATTGGAGGTCACAAATGTGCTGTTGCGGAGAGTCAGAACGATGAGGTGATGTCTGGACCTCTAGAGACATCGACGGAGGAGGCTGAGCCACAAGACGAAGTAGCCATGGAGAAGAAGGAGAATGATACTGGGGAAGAGGACAGAGGAAAAGAACAAACCAGCAAAACCAGATTCTTTGATGATCAGGCCAAAGATGCTTCTCCTTCTCAACAACAGGTGCACGACACGGCCGAGAAAAGAAGTTGTATCGTTTGCGAGGGAGCGTTTTGTTAGGCACGCTATGTGTAAAGATAATAACTAAAACTATGTTATTGTTTTGTTTAAGGATGGATTTGGAACTATAAACTTAAACATCTGTTAGTTTATGATTTTGTTATTTGCTTCTATTTGAGTTTAGTTTAGTTTTAGTATAAAATAACTTAAATAACAATTTTATAGTTTTAACTATAACTATACTAATATTATGTTATCTTGGTTCGTTGTAGTTAAGAGTCTTAAGACACACTGAGTCCATAAGAAAAATAGTTCAGCCCAATAAAACGACTATTAATCGCTTGGTATTCTTATAATTATACCCGAAAATGTTCAATGATTGAGCGACTTCATTTACACATCTTCTTACACTAATTAATAAATCTAAGTATGATTTAACAATCATAAAATTTGGACTTACGATTCATATTATCGTCTTTTTGTATTTTTAAGATTTACTTATAACTTTGACAAAGAATTATAGATATTTATATAAAAATGTGCCACCTTTTATCATAAGTTGATGGTGGGAAATTTGCTACACTTATAATTATATTAGTTCTTAGAATGTTAATAATGATGATATATGGTTTTATTAAAATAAATAACTAAATTTAGTGCATTACTTTATTTTTAGAATTATCAATTGTCGCCATCTTCTTTTCTTAGAATTCTTATACAAAATAGTGGTGATTATGAGAAAGAGCAAACCACTACAACCCACTCAAAAAAATTAATATAAATAACACACATAATTTTTCATTCCACTTTGCAATTGTCGATAATATATATTATCTGTTAGCTATATTTTTGGAAACTTAATATGACATTTTTAATAAACTGATACGGTGGAGAATATTGAATTACATAGTTAACGAAAAAGGAAATAAGTTGACTATATATAGAGTTGGGGTTGCAAGAGTGGTGTGGGGGGGGGGGTAGAAATGTTTAACCATTGTAATTTGGGTTATCAAATCTAACTGAAAACATAGCTGATCCAGATAGTATATGTATTATCTACAAACAAGTGGAATTATTTGGATAAGCAAAGAAGATTCATGGACTCATAAACAATAGAGTGATTTTGGTAAATGATTTTTAAATAGTGCTTTTAAAAAAAATAAAAAAAATAGAGAAATGTTTCCACTAATCTAAAAAAAGAAAGACACAAATTGAAGAAAGATAAAACTTTAAAACTTTAAAACTTTAAATCAAAGGTGTTTAGAACTTGATGAGAAACTGCACTTGAAGCCATCCATTTAAACTTTTTTTTACATTCTTTGATTTAATATATTTTTAATGTCAAAATATTGGTATATAAAAGTGAGATTTCATAAGTTATGTTGTGATCCCAAAATAAATATATTAAATTATTATTTAAAACACATAAATTCATTCTTTCATAACAAAAATATAATATATGTTTTAGACAAAAAAACCGCGCGTAGCGCGGTTAAACCCCTAGTAGTAATATACACAGTATTTATTTGTTTCCCAACGATACTTCTTGCTGCATCTAATATTTTTCGTAACGTAATTAATGATGCTAACTAAGAGCAGGTGCATCAGTGAGTGGGTTTTTAACCCTTTTTTATAAATTTTTTTTTTTTTTTTTACAGATTTAAAAAAAAAAATTAAAAAAAAAAGACGACGTATCACGTAGCGACACGTGGCGGAATCAAGCTAAAGAACGTCTCTTATCTAAGCGATTTAAGCCACGGTTTTTTTTTTTAAAAAAGTGGATTCCATGTGGGACCCACATTATTTTATTAATTTTTTTGGCTTAAGAAACCCATGTGAAACGCTGATGGAGTTGCTCTAATCTTTCTTTTTTTTGGGTAAAAATGCTAACTGATCTTCATATTTCATTTAGCACATACTAAGAAATTAAGTATATAGTCATTATATGCAGTCTGGATAATATATTTATATTAAATCTTACTAAACGATAGTCTTTTCAGTTATGTCTTATACTTTTAAACGCTGCAGGACATATAATTTTCAAAACTACGTAGAAATGTATTTTTGTATGATCATAATATAAGTGCAATGTATCTTTAATTGTTTAAATAGAATCCAAAACTATAAAGTGAGGAGAATTCTAATATATCCAGATGCAGTCTAACTTTTTTTTGTCACGTCCAAATGTAGTCTAACATCAACAGCATATCATATTCCAAATCCTTTTGCTAAAGACATTCGTATTCGAACATCATTTAACAATTTTTATCTAAAGTGAATCCAAATTGCATTTCATGACTTTCTTAAATTAATGAGATTTCTTACCACTATAATATTTGACGGTCAAATTACAACTCGAATCAAATTAAAGAAAACAAGTATTACCGACTGACCGGTCAGTTTATATATAATAGAGAAATTATGAATTATTTTCTCTTTTTGTTTTTTTGCAAGGCCTTAATTAGATTTGAATACGTGATCACTAATCAGGCGATTAACATAAAGTGCCACGTTACTCCTAAAAGTCACCCACATGGGTCCCACCATGATATTCACACGACAAAGACGTGGAGTCACTTAAACGACACCGTTGTACATATCTCTCAACATGAAAACTGAGTGGGCACCGTGTACGTGTGGGACCTACTTAGCTATCTCCGACGAACCAAAAAAAACAAAAGAAATAGAGAATGATATAGTAGTAGTCCGTCTCTCTTCCCATATTCACCACCGTTTAACAGTTCATAATAATTCTCTCTCGGAAAGTCTCCCTCTTTATAAAGTTTTAAATTATTAAGTCGATGCCAGTGAATGGGTTCGTCTTCATCGTCGCTTAATAAATCTCCGTTTAGAACAGACAGTATGGTAACACCAGAATCTCCCACGAAAGTTATTACTTCAGCTCCGATGACTGTTAAGTCGGTGAAAAAAGACGGCGTTACGATCGATTCTAATTCATTTCAATCATCTCCTTCTGCCAAGAAAATCCTCGGTATTTTTTTTCCTCAGTTCGAGAGAGAATAATATCGTCTCTGGGTTTTGATCTTCAGATTGATTTTCCAAATTTATTTATATATATATGATTAGTTCATGATGATATTGAATCTGACTGGGGGGGGGGGGGGAGATGTGGGGTTTCTCAGATATTATGAATATAATAATATATTTGCTTATACTTTTGATTTATCTATGTTCATTCAATTCTTAGAATCACCAAGAAAGAGTACATCGATTCCGGTGGCTTCTCCGGCTGTCAAATCTCGGTGGTCGTTTTCTTCTTCTAAGAAAAGCTTCGGTATGATCTTTTTTCCAGTGTTTCAGCTATTTGGATGATTGGTCTTTTTCTGATGTTCAGTTTAGTTATTGTCCGATCGAACTACACACTTTCTTATTACACAAAACGTTCAATATAATTGCTGGTTTTTTTGTTTGTTTTTATGAACATTAGCATGTGGAGTTGCGGTGATCGGAAAATCGAACTATTCTTCCATTAATGGTTTTCCAAAATCAATTTGATTTTCTTCCTGTCAACATAGACTTTTAGGTTGATTCGTTCTTATCTGATAAGATCATATCTCTGATTTGATTTCTTCCATTAACAGATTTTAATGCCAAAAACAAAGACTTTCCCGTGATAATAGAGATTTTTCTCACAACAGGAAAAAAAAAAAGTAATTAAAAAAGACAGAGAGCTATTTTGGTGAATTGTGATTTAAAAAGTTGTCGACTTTACCTTTGACCCAGATCTGAAAATCTGTGTAAAAGTATGGACTCTTTTTGATCTTGGTTCCATTGTTTTTCACGCTTTAATTTGAACAAGTTGGTTTTGAAAAAATTCGATTTTTTTTACCCGGGAACTAGCATTTTTTTGGTAAATTCCATATTTAATCTATTTTTTTAGCATTGCTTTGTAGTTTCCTCAGATTCCATCTCCTCTGTTTTTAAGGGGTAGACTTCTAATAATTCTGTCTGTTTTGGTCTGTTCTATCTTACTATGGTGACTGAATCAAAAGGTTTGAAATACACACATATGGATTCATACACTTACATTCTTGTTCTAAAGTTTTGAAATGTATTGTTTAATTTGTTCCACAGGAGGAAGTAAAGATGAAACCTTTTTCGATTCGCAGCAATGGCTACAATCTGACTCCGACGATGATTTCCACAGCGTAAATGGCGGTAAAAAGCTTGGATCTTTTTCAGTTTCTTGTTGGATACATTAGTTTCTGTGTACTAGCCAGGATTCATAATCTTGATTTTTATGCTCTGTTTACTCAGATTTCACTCCATCGCGTGGAAACACTCCCAAGAGCAGCTTCTCGGATAGGCTTCCTCGTATCAACAACCTTATATTCCAAGAGAAGAAGCCTCCTCGAGGCTCATCTCCAGCGCCAAGGAGGAAGAAGCTTGGTGAGCTATTCAGAGACAGTATAAGAGAAGAACGAGAGGAAAGCTCTGGAGGGTCATCAGCTCTAAGCTCACCTTATCTCTCAGGTGAAAACTCAGGCGAATTCAACAACTCCGCCATTGAAGACACTAGTGTGAAGGAAGAGAAGAAGAAGTCTAACTGGCAGCATCATCGTTGTCTTCCTGGTTTCTCTTCATGTGGTGGAAGTTTCATGGAGAGGAGGAAGAAGATGAGCTCTGAAACTGGGGTTGTTGATGTGAAATGAGATGTAGAGAGAATGATGTTTTTGTATATGAAAAGAATGAGAAAGAGATCTCAGAGTAAAAGCTCTGGTGAGTTTTACAGGGACTACTTCACTTGCTGTGATGAGAAGAAAATGAATCCGATAGTTGAAGAGATAATGTACAAAACAATATGAGATGTTCTGGTGTGTTGATGAAACTATGACTTTTGAATATTTGGCTTGTGAAGATCTTACCATGGTTCATTGTTGCATTACATGCCGTGCCTACACTTCTCTGATAGAAAGTTTTTTTTTTTTTGACAAATATCTGTGATAGAGAGTTGTCACATCATGAACAAAGAACACAATAAATGCAACAAAATGAAAGAAGAAAATTTATATAGCAAGTAACAAGCAAAACAAATTGATCCAAAGCCAAATAAAACTAGCTTATAAAAGTTGCATCTTATAGTAGAAAAGGTGGTTTAACTATGACTTTGATTGGTAACATGAGTTATCATATAAATTAATTTTTTTTTTTTTTAAGTTGAGTTATTATGTGTTATGATTGAATTAAAATCTTGAGTTATCTTCTTTGTAAAATTGTTAAGTCAAATAAAAAATCAACATCATCAAAAATGTTATGTGTAGAATGTATTAGATGTTGAGTTAGTATTTTTTTTCTTCTTTAGTTTAGATACGTTTTTCTATTTTTTAGTAATAATGTTTTCAACAATAATCCAGAAAGATATAGGGCTTGAATGGTATGTTAGTTGAATCGCAAAATAGCAGAATAACTGAATCAAGAAATAGCGGAATCACTGGAATGAAATAAATCTAAACTAGACGGAATTGTAAAACAGCTGAATAACAAAAGCTAATATTTAGTAGATGAATGAAGTTTTGTTTTTTCTAGTTATAAAATCAAAACGTGCAGGATAAATTTAAAAATCACTTGTTAATTTTCATGTTTCATCATCCCGTGCGTTTGATTGTGAATGATATGTATTCTGCGGAATCACGTTTTCACGTTTTGAAAACGTGAAAAAACTATATACCATTCACAGTCATAGTAATGAATTGACTTTGACTCCATTTTGATATTTGAAAGGTGTTTTACGTGGTGGACCAAAAAAAGGTGTTTTAGGTGGAAGATTTTAGGAATCTTTTTATTATTGCATTTGAATTGTTCTCTTTGTAATCTTAATTATAGATTTTATTTGATATTTAAAATAAAATTCACTTATACAATTGTATATATGTGTCTTTCTTTGCCCATTAACATCTGACGGCAGAGGCACTCTTCAATTTCTTTGTTTTGAGAAAAAAAAATGTGTTCACTTTTTTCCTTTTTCTCTTCCTCGATCATACTCGAAGGTTATTTTCTCTTACTTTTTTTGGTCGTGAGTACAATTCTTACTTACGTGATGTTAATCTTTTTAGAAAAAATAGTGTTTATTCAAATACACTGGTTCAATTATTTTATGTTAGAAACTGTTAGTTAGTGTAATTGATTTAAATAATATATACTGCAAATTATACATCAGAAATGTTATCAATTGTTTGTTATAATCAAAATGATAACTCATATTTTTACAACAACCATACAACATAAATCTACAATTTTTACCATATAATTTTTACTGCAAATTACATCGAATCGTGCAGCGCAAACTGCAACTCAACTCCAATACTACATGTCACTAGTCGAAACCTATATAATATAGGCTATATTTAGATCTTTTGAGTTGGTGGAAATGGTGTATGAATCAAATGAGTGACGTACATCTATAATTTATATAGAAGAATTCGAAAGAGAAAAATAAATTTTCAAGATTTTTGAATTTTTTTGGATTTCATATGCTAAAAACACTAAGTCTGATAAGTTAGCAAAGAATGTTCATGTTCAATCATCACATATTATTTATATCAATTTTGAGTCAGGTACATATATGACTAAATCATTTAGTTTTTAGGTTTATATTTCGTTGTCAAAAAGAATATGTTTATGTCATATTTGAGATAAAATTATCAGATGTAGCATTTTCACTTGTCATTCATGACAAAATCCAGTGTCTCTGCAACTTTGTTATTATTCAAAATAAAATCCTGATATTAACTGATAAACCCATATTTATATGTGTAAATCTGGGTGTGAAAGTTATGAACTTGTGATAAACAGTTTTTCAAGTTACAATGGGGATATATACTTCTCATTAAATCTCATACTAATTGAAACCAACTTACTAGCTTGGTTTTTTATTTAAATATGAAAGGTGGTTCAAAGGAAAACAAAGAGGAACTATAAGCTTTAGGTGAAAAGTAGTTAAACCCACACAGACACAGGTAAAGCTCTATATCAAAACCGGGGAGTTTTTAAATCCTTGCTTACATGCTAAGGTGTTTTGTCACCTTAACTTATTTGGCAATTCTGATGCAAACGTTCTACTTGAACACACATAAAATATCCAAAATAAAAACAGATCATAATACTAATTTAAAGATTCGACAACTACTAAAGACCTTAGCTTCGATTCAACTCCAAGTTTGTTTTGTTTCTTTTCTTCCTAACTTTTATATTTTAAGCAACCAATTTCATGCATTGCCTTATATATGCACTAGCTAGCAGCAGCTTAACATAGTATTTCTAAACAGCTCAATTCAATAAAACCAATGAAAATTCAAGCAGCTCTCGTTATTCTGGTTTTCTCCGGTTTACTGGCAGTTAAGACAACGTCTGCAGCACAACATGCGATAGGCGGGAGCCAAGGCTGGGAACAATCTGTTGACTTTGATTCCTGGTCGTCCGGCCAATCTTTCAAAGTCGGAGACCAACTGGGTACGTTTTTCGTTAAACTCAAGTTTATTACTCAAGGCGACCGGTTAATGCTAACCAAATCATTTTGATTTTCTTAGTTTTTAAGTATTCTGGACTACACAGCGTTGTAGAGCTGGGAAGCGAAACGGCATACAAGAGTTGTGACCTGGGAACACCCGTAAATTCCTTAAGCTCTGGAAACGACGTCGTTAAGCTGGCGAAAACCGGTACCCGTTATTTCGCATGTGGGACCCCAGGGCATTGCGAACAAGGCATGAAGATCAAAGTCAACGTTGTATCTTCTGACTCCACCGCCGTTTCCTCTCCAAGTTCGGGTTCAAGTTCGGGTTCGAATTCGGGTTCGGGTTCGAGCTCCGGCTCGAATTCTAGTTCAGGTCATGGGCTACGTGCTTCCATTGGATATATTTTGGTTGTTGGATCGTTTGTTATTGGTCTTGTTTGGGCTTTCTGAGAATTTAGGCTTTTGTATTGCATCGAGGAAATATTTTCGGATGGTAGGGAATAAATAATTTTCGAATTATTAATTCGGACTTGTTGTACTGTATTTTGTTTTTTTTTTTTCACTGAAAGGATGCTCCATTAAACTTTTAACGGTTATACAACAGATAACACCATACAAAGGGTAAGACACACCCAACTAAAACACAGACATAAACCGACTGAAGAAAACAAACTCCGGTAACTAAACCCTAAAACAAGGGAACTGAACCGGCGGAACAACAAGATATCCCCGGGAGCTAAATCCTACAACTAAAACAGATAAGGATCAAGAACATCAACATTAGCAATAAGAACCACACTTGCAAATCTAAGATCCCACAAATAACCATGAGTGAGACTAATCGAAGCTGCCCACGGCCCGCCAAACGAAAAAATCCGCAACCTGAAGATCAACAGAGAGCCACTCTCTCAAACCCAACCCAAAGAACCTGGACTTCATAACCCGACAAGACTGAAACACTACTAGTTCCACTACCACTCTCGGATACGGATGGGCCACACAACTCATGTGCCCGGAGAACCCTAGATAGAAGCCACAAAAGAAACCATAATCTTCAACCAAACGAAATCCAATGACTACCCAAAATCAAAGAAATTGGAAAAATCAAAAAGACTATCACTCACCAGTAAAATCACACCAAACTCATATCTGCAAGCTTAGTAATTAATACCAAATATTGACTCTTGAGCAATCTAACTAGCAGAGGAATCTAAAATATTAAAACTAAACCGATGACTCAAACTCCTCCGAAGCTTCACGCCTAACACCCGGAATTAACCCAAACCCTCCCTACAACCTAAACCCGAGACCACAAGCCAGTACCTCAGAAGCCGACTGCCACTGTCCGCCTAAGAACCACCAAAACAAACGACCAAGCCGAGCGGATCTCGACAAGGCCCGACCAACGACGACGCTCCGTAGATCTCGAACACACCGCACCAGAGGAGCCCATTGGAGAGAAAACGCGGCGGAGGAAGGAGCACTCCACGGAAGCCAGACGACGAGACGAGAGGGGACAAGAGAAGAGCAAGACGGAGCTACCTGAGAGGACGGCGGCGAGCAAAGAACCTCCGGGATCGGCGGCGAATCGGAACCGTCGGAGAAGGACGTGAAGAGGAGGAGAGAGAACGGCAACTTAACGAACGCTAAAGACCCTCCCCGGCACCGACGCTAACCATCTGCCGGGGAGAAACTTGAAATTTCCGGCGGCGACCTGCCTCGATTTGCGTGTCAGAGAGAAAGGGGGCTAGGGCGAACCTCTGTTGTATTGTATTTTGTATCGTTATGTATTTCGGATTATTTCCGATTTTGTTACGTAACTATTTCCTTATGTTTCATTTACTTTGGTATCTCACCTTCTTCTTGTCCACTTGATTGGTCTGATTGGAATATTCTATGTTATGCCTTTTTTTTTTTTTTTTTCCATCCGAAGAGATTATATTCATAAGGATCTGAAAACAGAGTTCGGAAACTAAAGCCCAAAGCAAGGCAAAACTAAGCCCAAGCTACAGGCAACAAAAGCCCAAACACCAGGCAGCAAAAGCTCAAACATCGAGCAACAAAAGCCCAAAAAGGGTTACCAAATCCTACGGCTCAAGGAAACATAAGTCAATGGCACAAGAATTAAACAAAGCAACTCAAACTTGTAAAAAGTGGAAACCGCAAAAGAGGAAAGAACGAGATAAGTCGACGCAGCCCACGGCTCACCGAACGACAACATCAACAACAAGGAGATTCACCGAGAGACACTCTCTCACCAACCCAGAACCAAAGACAGACTTCATAACCCGACAAGAAAGAACCTAAGAAAGTTCTCCGAAACCTCTTTCGGATGCGGTAAAGACGCACTCATAAACGTCTAGACTAAACCTAGATAGAAGCCTTAAACAACCCAAATCTCCAACGAAGCCTAATCAATCCAAAGACCGAAATAACCCATAAAACCCGATTTGAAAAGCGCTCTTCACGAAACCAAGTTACCCACAAGATACAAGTTGAGAAACTACTGCTAAAACTAAGCCACTAAATTATCCTATGAGCAGAGGAGACTAAAGTTATACTCAACCGCTTAAGACCTACACCAAACCCGATCAGACCAAACTAAACCAGCAGACCCCCTAACCCAGGATTACCTCAAGACAACTTACGCGCGACGGCGAGGCTGCGAAAGGATCGACCCGGGTCGAAAAGAGGTCAGCTGCGCCAACGAACCACAAAGAGCCTCGACCGGACAAACAAACCACCGGCGAGAAGCCTCCGAAGAGGGAGCGGTGAAGAGCTCCACACCGAGCTAGGAGAAGCCGATCCATCACTCGCCAGGACATGATTACACCGCGAATCACCACACCGTGAAGAACACCACCGCAGAGAAGAGCAACATCGAGGTTAGATCAAACCGTCGTCGAGCAGAGGCCGTTAAAGAGGCGGAGCTAGACCAGATCGGGAAGGAGAGGCGACGAAAACTAACTGGAAACAGCATGGAAAGACCCCCCCGGCACCGTCATGAAGAATCAACGGCCGCCGGAGAGGAAGGGAGCACAGGGGAGAAAGCTTGACGGCGCCTCGGACTGCGGGCCTGGGAGCAAAGTGCTAGGGCGACCTCCGTTCCATGTTATGCCTTTTTTCATATGCTCATTATTTAAATGTATTAAATATGTTTCGTTAATTTATTTATTTTTGGAACACAATTTAGCTTCCTACAGAACTACAGACTACAGAAACCATTCATATTTCAACGCAATCTTGGTTAGCCTTTTTAACAAAACAAATAACTATTTTTAAATAGATGAATATTTAAATTTATTAGATTCCTTTAAGTTTCTCCAAACAAATTATTTTAAATTAGTACAATTTAGAGAATACAGCAGTAGTTATTTAATTCATTTAACAATACACAAAGTCTCTGCTTAGTTTTAAACGTTGATAAAAAAATCTATTTAAAATAGATGAATATTTTAATTTTGTAGTTTCCTTCATGTTTCTGTCAAAAAATATTTTAAAAAGACGGAGGGAGCGAGACAAGTGGGCTGCCGTATTGTGCATAATCCGTCGTCACTGATCACTACGGAACAATTTTATATTTCCCGAGTCGTCGACTCTCGTTTCCTTCTCCGAAGACCAAATCGGAATATTGCCGTCCTTTCGTTCGCTGGAAATCCAATGCCGGAAGACTCTACGTCGATTGACTATGTCATGGAGAAGGCATCGGGGCCTCACTTCTCCGGTCTTCGCCTCGACGGCCTTCTCTCTTCTCCGTCGAAATCCTCCAACTCTTCTCCTTCTCACTTCCGGTCCGGTCTTTCATCGTTCTCCCTGAGTTCCGACCCCGCCGAGCCTAATCAGCCCTTCGTTATAGGTGATTTTCGATTCTCCTTTTTAGCTCCCGCGCTTTAAGCCTTGCTTACTCAACAGTCGAACTCTCTCGAATTCCGATAATCAAACTTTCTTTCTTAATTTGTTGAACTTGATGCATCTACTACATTTTCTGTTAGGGTTTAAGCTATACAAAAATCTCCGGTAGCATTTGTGCTTCCAGTTTTAGAGATATTTGGATCGATGTCAGTTTCTAGGGCTTAATCATGTTTTCCTTTGATTAACTCGAACAAGATAAGAGATATCTTGATTGATATCAGTTTCTAAGGCTTAATTTTGTTTCCTTCGAATTCTATAGGAGTTACTGGTGGTACAGCTTCTGGTAAGACCACGGTATGTGACATGATCATCCAGCAACTTCATGATCATCGAATTGTTCTAGTTAACCAGGTTAGATTCTGAAGCCATCCATGTCGCCAGTTCTCATGTATCATTCGCTAACTTGGAAATGTGATGTACTGTTTTTTCCTAAGATTCCCCTCTTTTTGCGTTACTCTGATCCTGTTTTGTTCGTTAGGATTCATTTTACCGTGGTCTGACATCTGAAGAACTGGCGCATGTGCAAGAATACAATTTCGATCATCCTGGTAGATTTTATTAGTGGTTATTCCTTGGATTTCTCCCTGGTTGTTCTTTGTTGTTTTGAGAACACTGATATTCAGCTGAGGATATTGATGAAAATTTCGGCGTCTGTTTTTCTCTTGTCTTTTTCGTTTTCTCCAGATGCCTTCGACACTGAGCAGCTTTTGCATTGCATTAATACACTCAAGAGTGGGCAACCCTATCAAATTCCAATTTACGACTTCAAGACCCATCAACGTAAATCAGATGCTTTTCGCCAGGTGCATAATTTGTGTATCTATTGTCTAAGATGTGTCTCCATTTCTTTGACCTCCTTGACGTTATATTGTGCAGTTTTATAATTTTAGCTTCTAACTTCATATGGTCGAAGCTTCAGAATATTAACTTTTGAAATGTTTATGTTTCAACGATACCCATATTTGCATCACTTTTAAGTCTATTTGAGGCGTTGAGTTGATGAGGATTATAGCTTGTTTAAATCAATCAGTGCGGTACATTTGTCAGGTCAATGCTTGTGATGTCATAATTTTGGAAGGGATTCTAGTTTTCCATGACTCACGAGTTCGGGATCTGATGAATATGAAGATCTTCGTTGACACAGGTCACAACCTTAACTCCATGATAACTAGCTGCAGTATATTGTCTCTGTTTTTTGGTTTTCCTTTATTTTAAATTTATCCTGGACAATTATACATGATATAGTGAGTACTGTATATTGTGATGGAATTTGTCCACTTCCTGTTGTGTAGCTGATGACCTTGATGATGAACACTTTCGCCATTTATCACTTGTTATCTTTAAAGATATAATGAATACCATTGAAGCTATACAATTAGCCAACTTTGAATTTCTTTGAAATGCCTATAATCCTCATCTAAGTTAAAAGTCCTCATCTTAGCTATTGATTGGTTCCAGATGCTGATGTGAGGCTTGCTCGCAGAATCAGGCGTGACACGGTTGAGAGGGGTAGGGATGTTGATTCTGTGCTTGAACAGGTTAGTCTTTGTTTCAGATTTTGGTGTGATATTTTTCAGCCAGGTACACCTCTCTAAGTTGGTGCTCTAAATGTGTTCAATATGGGATTAGGAACCAGCAACTTATGGTTTTGTTCAGTACTGAACAATTCACTGTTCCTGACTCTTAACTCTTTAATTCCAATCTTTGAACTGTTCTTCTATATAACATTGTTGTCTTCCGAGTTCCTTTATCTCTCAACTTTCCTTGGTTTGAGGGCTTATGTTCATTTGCAGTATGCAAAGTTTGTGAAGCCGGCGTTTGATGATTTTGTGCTCCCTTCAAAGAAATATGCTGATGTAATCATTCCCCGAGGAGGTGATAATCACGTTGCAGTTGATTTGATTGTGCAACATATCCATACAAAACTTGGGCAACATGATCTGTGCAAAATCTACCCGAATCTTTTTGTTATCCTATCAACATTTCAGGTAACTTCTGCCATTTTTCCAGGTATTTGATGCTTGATACAGACGACAAGGCTGAAAACCATTTTCTCACTCTAAGATCATAATTGCAGATAAGAGGCATGCATACACTTATTCGAGAGAAGGACATATCAAAACATGACTTTGTGTTTTACTCAGATCGCCTCATTCGTCTGGTGGCCTTTAAATTTGTGCTTCCCTTTCAACGTATCAGCTTTCAAGCCTTGTTATTTCGATTGTTGATGGCTTTGTTTTCAGGTTGTGGAGCATGGTCTTGGCCATTTGCCATTCACTGAGAAACAAGTAGTTACTCCAACAGGTATAAGAGGGGAATGGTTTGGGCTAATGTTTCTTTTATTTAAGATAGTCATGGTGTCTGAAAATTTGGACCAACTAGTTCTTGAAATCCATTATAATCTCTTTCGCCTGGATCTAGGAAGATTTTCTTGTGCCTTGTGGAAATCAAAACGAAACTAATGCTTTGTGTGGCATTTACTGCTCGATTGCATCCCCACGATTATAATTTCTAATCTTTTCCAAACCAGGATCTGTGTATAGCGGTGTTGATTTCTGCAAGAAACTTTGTGGGGTCTCAATCATTCGAAGGTGAGCGTTGAAAGGAATTACATGTTTCGAAGTTCTTGATAGATCGAGACTGGAGCTGGTTTGGTTTTCCCATTTGTTTACACCTTAAAAATACGGGATACAAGAAACATGTGTAAAATTGGAACCACACATTGTTTGTTTGCTCATGTGTTGAGTGAGTGCATTTCCTGTTCTATCCTCTTGGCTAAAATTTTCTGTTTTGTACGCTTTACTAGTGGTGAAAGCATGGAAAACGCATTACGTGCATGTTGCAAAGGGATTAAAATAGGGAAGATTCTTATTCATCGTGAAGGCGACAATGGAATGCAGGTTTGTTTGTGTGTATTTATTTTCTTAACACCTTTGACAGTTTACAATGATCATGTCTCTTTTCTAAACAAAGAAACTTATAAAAATTCATCCTCTCATATGAATCAGCTTATATATGAGAAGCTTCCAAGTGATATTTCGGAGCGCCATGTCCTGCTTCTAGATCCCGTTTTAGGCACAGGTAATTAAGTTAGTTTTTCTTCTTCTGGTTTGAAGTGAACATTCTCTTTATCTTCCATTGGATTTCTTGAAGGTAACTCTGCAAGTCAGGCGATAGAACTACTCATAAGTAAAGGAGTTCCTGAATCTCACATAATATTCCTCAACCTTATCTCGGTGAGTGTGAAATCAATACTTCATCACATAACTTGTTCTCTATCTATCTCCCAGTCACAAACCCACAATCGATATCCGCATTCTGCAGGCTCCAGAAGGAATCCATTGCGTCTGCAAACGGTTCCCACTGTTGAAGATTGTGACATCGGAAATAGATCAGTGTCTGAACAAAGAGTTTCGGGTTATACCAGGTTTGGGTGAGTTTGGTGATCGCTACTTTGGCACTGACGAGTAAAGGTATCTACTAATCTCGGTTTGAAGATCCAGCGTAATGGTTGTTGTGTCTTTGGTGTGTGAGCATAAAGTTGCTACCATGTTATCAAAACTTGAACCACGGTAAAGGAATTGCTGTTTGTTTTACTTTTTTTTTTCAGTCAGTAAAACCACTTGGAGCTTCTTGGGTTTGTACATAGTTTGATTTCGACCCAACAGACCCCATTCCTCCGATTTAACAAACTTATTTTCAATGGCAGCCCTAACGAACTCTCTTAGTGTATGGCAACTTTTTAGAAAATATAAGCACGTGCATATTTGGTTGGGACACTCTATTTACAAAAAATCCCATGGTTTTTAGTCAATACTACTAAACTATTACTCTGAATGTTTAGTCACAATCGAAACAGTGTGATTTAGGCGTCATCTATGGAAGTTAATAGCTAAAAGTGTGACTTAGCCGACATCCAAGGTTCCTCCCCACCCAAACTATCGGCATTCATCTCCTCCGCATCCGTAGCCAACTGAATCCTCAGCAAAGGCCTCCTAGACGGAAGAACTGGTAACGGTGCCTCCCCACGTATAATCCTCACAGCCTCCTTCACTTTCGGTCGCTTATCGCAATCAGGTTGCGAACATACCATCCCAACCATCAGCACTCTTTCCATTTCCTCTGCATCAAACTCTTCCTTCAGCATAACATCAACACCATCCAGGACCTTCCCTTTCTCCCAGAGACTCCACATCAGGTCTATAAGCACCGTCCCATCATCTCCAACCGGTCTACGCCCCGTACACACCTCAAGAACCACCACGCCGAAGCTGTAAACGTCGGTTTTCTCCGAAGGTACACCTGTGTAAACGTATTCAGGTGCTAAGTAACCCATGGTACCTGCTGGGAGAGTAGCGTCACGTCCGTCTAACAACGCACTATGCTCATAAACCTCAGCTAACCCGAAATCACCTAACTTGGCGTTGAACTCGGCGTCAAGCATTATGTTACAGGTCTTGACATCACGGTGGATGATCTGTCTCTCGCATTCTTCGTGTAGATATGTAAGCGCAGAGGCCACGCCGAGAATGATGTTTACCCGCTGCTTCCAAGAGAGGACTATGATTTCTTCTGACGAATCCGATGAAGGTTTCTTGTGAAGGAAGTCACTCAAGCTTCCGTTGGGCAAGTACTCAAAAACTAGAGCTGTCTCTGTTCCTTCGCTACACCAGCCCTGGAACTGAACTAGATTCTTGTGCCGCAAGTAACCCGTCATTGTGGTGAACTCTGTGGTGAAAGGGTTGCGGTTGCACTGTGGCCAGTGAGCTCGATCAAAGCGTTTTACAGCCACTGATCCAATGTTAGGAATGGAGCCTCTGTATACAGTTGCTGAAGCTCCTTGACCCACGATTGTGTTCTCGTTGAATCCTGCTGTTGCATATTCTATCTCAGCCAAGGATAATCTTCCCGGGATCCTGTTCAGCCCCGAATCTGCTTCTCTTCCTTCACAAGTAATCCTTTTCTTGCTTCGAATCAATAAGAAAGCAATAAACGCAATGAGGATAGCAATTGCAGCCAAACCAGGTAAGAGACTCCAGACCGGGATCCTTAATCCAACAACTGAAACCCTAAGATCTAAACCTTCATGGTGGGGAATTTTCCTGGGTTTCTCAAAGCAGACCAACCAATCGTCGTCTTCTCGAATCGCGTCAGGGTGAGAGCCAAAGGTTCTAAATTTCCACCGCTCGATGATATGCAGAGCTGAACCAGCTGAGTTCGAAGCCGAGAAGCCGACGTGCATGTACTCTTTGAATTTTCCGGTGAGATTAATCTGTGCGGATAAAACCGGACTCTTGGGCTTAACTCGTGAATACCCGACCCAAACTCTGAAGAGTTTGAGAACGTCACTATACTCAATCCACGCCATCATCTCTCTCCCACTTCTAAGATCAATCCCTTTAGAAATCACGTCGACGGAAGCGACGGAGAAGATGGAATTGACATCGATTCCGACGTGGTTATCGTTGATATCGCCGTGACTCGGGTCGAAACCAGTATCGAACTCTACGGCTATGAAAGAACCATGCGGGTCTAAAGCCGGGTCGGGGAGACCCAAGAAGCCATTGGAGAAGGCGAAGGATTCGGCATTAGAGGTGATCAAGAAAGCAAAGCCATCGCCAAAGGGACAAGAAGAGGAAGGGATGATGGAGAAGGAGAAGCGGCACGAGAAAGAAGCGGTAGTGTTGGTGGAGGGTTCGAGAAACTTGATTGGGTAAACGTAAAGGGCACGGCCGAGGCCAGAGGAGGAGAAATTTTCCGGAGACGGTGAGACGGAGGGAAAACAGGGCTGTTGCTGGGTGAGGGAGATGGTGTGGTCGCGAAAGAAGGCGTCGCCGTAGAGAGTTAAGTTGTGCTCCGACGGCGAGAAACGGCTAGAAAATGCGGGAAAATCTTGGGTCAGAAAGAAAATAAGGTAAAGCAAGAAGAGAAGGGGAAGAGACGGATTCATCGCTGTTCTTGAGCCGATGAGCACTCTGCTTCGGAAGAAGCAGCGAGTGAGTGTGTATTCAACTGGGTCGGATTTTGAATCGAGTTAAAAGGATTAGATTTGTTCGGGTTCGGGGTCGGGTCGGGTCGGGTAGGGTCGGGTTTATTGATTTGGTTTGATACAAACCGGGCAGAGATAACTTTTTACGTTATCCATTCCCGGCGACAGTGAAGCAGCGATGCATTCGTCGACCCTTTTCTCTTTCGGTGCTCGTTATCCAATCATAAACTGCCGCGTGTCACTTCCGGCTTCGCCCCCCGTTGCTACTCTTCCTCTCCCGTCAAGCTCCTCCGACTCGCTAGCTTGTTCCCTCCAGTGTCCTCATTTCCAATCGTACGCTCCTGCTCCATCGCCGATGACTCTTTTCTTCATCTCTTCAATTTTCATCAAATATTTGTAATAATTGATTCGACGTGAATTTAAATTTCCTCTCTCTGGGGTATTCAGGTGCTCAGGTTGCACGCAGGAGTTCAATCTCCAACGTCCGGCTGTCGTCGACGAAGCTTCAGGCTTCTTCAAGCGTTACGGCGTTGAAGATTTCACTTTCGATAGTTGTAGACTGGTTATTTAGCTTCTTCTTCTTCTTCCTATATTTTGGATTCTCATCGTAATGAAGACTTTTGGTTTCTAGTGATTAAACATTTGAATCTCCTGCGTCTTGTGTGGCAGTGGGGATGGAGGTGCCGAGCAAAATTGGCCGTTCGTGGCACGTCGGATAATGCATTGATCGGGTTGTATCAAGAGGGAACTCACACCGTCGTAGATATTCCTGAATGTAAAGGTAATTACAATTACGCTGGAAACAGTTTCCTTGCTTACATATTTTAATTTTCATGATGGTTTTGATCAGGTTGAGTCTTTTAAATTTTGCAGCTCATCATCCTAATATCAATGCTGCCATCGAGTTACTGAGAGAAGGTATTGTTTCTTATTTGTTCTGTGATTCAGAAGAGCTGGGGATTGATTGTATTAGCCGTTTGATGGAGTTTTGTTATACTTTAAGGTATTAAGGTGTTCGATGTTGTGCCATTTGATGAGGATCAGGGCACTGGAGACTTACGATATGTTCAGGTGATTATTAGTAGTATAACATTTGAAGTGTATATGACTATTTTGCTCTCCAATCTGGTCCGGTGTGGTGATGAGGTTTTTCTATAGATGGCTGTTACGACGCACAGTACATCACTTCGTGCCCCAGAGAGATACAACAATGGTCGGACAGTTTTCTTTTTTTTTTTTTAGTATCTTTCCACTGATCTGATTCAATTAGATTGAAAGAAGAGTTGCTGAGTATGAATCTTGGTTTCAGGAAAAGTGCAGGTGTCCTTGGTCTGGAACTCGAGAAATGAGAAATCTCATAACGCAGATAAGTTGCAAGCCTTGTCCAGCGTGAGTTTTACTTAATTGTTTTGCTAGTTTCACTTATTATATTTCTCATTTGCAGTTCCTGTGGAGTAAGGGTGTGATTCCTTTCTCTTGTTTTACTTAATTGTTCTGCTAGTTTCACTTATTATATTTCTCATTTGCAGTTCTTGTGGAGAAAGGGTGGACCCAATTGCAAGTTTCACCTGATCCATTCTGTCTGGGCTAACTTTCAGACATCAACCAACAATGTGAGTCAGAGAACAATGTTTTCTTATGCATGAGCCAAAGATTCAGGGAATTTCATTAGTGTTAGCTCATAGACTTTCTTTCTGGCAACATGTTGTGAACTGGAAGATTTTCTGTCCATAAGTGTTCATTTCTTTCTGTTCAGGTGCTTAACATCGTCTTTAATCATTCCGTTTGTCTTTAGATAATCTTTGGAAATAGATGGAGGCATCTTTTAGGCGAGAGAGATTTTTGGGAACACGTTGGAGGAATTGACATATCCTTGGATCCTTCCAGTTTTGGCCAAGCAAATACACGGGTGAGCTTTATGAGCAGCGAGTAGATTAGCAGCACATTTGATCTCTGCTAGTTTTTGAATGAATTTCATGACGGCTGTAGTAAATGCTGTATGTGAGTCCTAATATATACAATGTTTTGTGTCAGGCTTTTGATAGCTTGCTTTGGAAACTGCACAAATATGTTCCTCGTGGATCATCTGTTGCTGATCTTTATGCAGGAGCCGGGGTGATTGGATTATCGCTAGCTACATCGAGGAAATGCAGGCAAGAACAGAGATTGTTCACATCTGTCATGCATCTATATATGTTCATATTGATGAAAATATTGACCCCAACCTTAAACTTTAACCTGCTTTCAGTTCTGTCAAATGCATTGAGGTTAACAAAGAAGCTAGGCTGTCTTTCGAGAAATCCACCCAGAGGTTGCCGAACTCATTGAATTGCAGCATCACTTGGCACCATGGAGATGCTTCAGTTGTCAGTATCGTCTGCTTTTTGCAATTCAAAATTTTCTAGGATTTGTTCTAGCACTTTTAATGATGTGTTTCACCTTGTATTCGAAATTCTACAGAACCCACTGTCGTGGATTATAGGATCAGATGTAGTCGTGGTGGATCCTCCGAGGAGAGGTCTGGATGCTTCTCTCCGTCAGATGTTGGAGTCTGTCCCCTCCATTGAGAAAAGAATGAGGTCTTCATCACAGAGGTTGTTCAATTTCTTCTGAATAAAATTTTGAATTTTCTTCCAATGACCATCATCAAAACTCAAACGCCAGACCTTTGTGCGTCTGATAATTCTCTCTTGTTTCAGTACAAGCTCGAACACAAAAGAGGAGAAGAGGCCGTGGATATTAAGAGCAAAGGAACTTTCAATTCAAGCGGGCAACAAGTTGACCCCTGAGGAGAATAATAATACTCTACCCCAAAGACTCATTTATATAAGCTGTGGTTGGGAAAGCTTTAAGGAGGTACTAAAGAGAAACACTGATTTCACCTCTATGCTAATATTGCCATTAAGTTACCAATATGGTTCTTTCTAACTTTCTAAACAATTGCTTAGGACTGCAAGTCATTGTTATCTAGCAGAGCGTGGGAGCTGGAAAAAGCCCATGGCTTCAACTTCTTTCCCGGAACTGACAGGTATCAGTTCATAAATGACAATCGCTTTATGTTTTATGCTCCAATAAGTGTTTATTTTACAATTGGTGTTTTCAGCATTGAAGTTTTGGCCATATTCAAGAGAAGGGTTGTGATGAAGAAAAAGAAGAAATCGGGAATAAAGAAAGTGGGATTAAAGAAAGTGCGTGCTAAGTAGAATCACAAGGACAATACGTAGTTGATCTCTGTAACAGTTGAACTTCAAAAGTCCAGGAGATCATCTAGTGGATGAGAAAACAATTTTGCTCTCTTACTGTGATTTAGAAGTATAAACAGAGATGTGTGCAATATTGATAAATGATAACTTATCATCTTTTGTTTGGTATGAAGAACAAAGTGCAAAACTGGACAGAAACATCTTCAAGAATGGGAAGAAAACAACATGGCTGCAAGGCCATTTTTTACAGACAACAGGTAAAACAAATTAAGTAGCAATTCAGTGTGATTTTCTACCTTTGGATTTTTCCAAGTGAGGAAAAGCTTGTAGGATGTTGTATGCCCTTAGATCCTGCCTTGTTAATATCCCCACCACAGGAGACATCTGCCAACGATTCGATTAGTGTCATTAGATTTGTCAGTAGGCTTTATAGCAGGTACGAAAGTAAAAAGAGAGTCATATATACTCACTCCTGAGGCTTGAATCTTGGGAACAATAAGCAAATGCCGGAGTCCCACTTGCCGGAACAGCACCAGAGCCTTGGCCACAGACATGTTCTCCATGACTGTGTAAGGGGTTGTGTTGGTGAGAGGATGAAGATCAACATACATTTGCATTTCAGAGCTTGTGATGGCCACATCGTCAAAGTTGTCTTCTCTCTCAGCCAATTCATCCCATGGAAACTTCTCTCTGACCTCCCACTCCTCTGTTCTTCTTTTCTGTGTCAGGAACCATCTCTTCTTCAGAACTTTAACGAGGTGCGCTCTCAGGATCAACCCGTGGAGTTCTATACCACCGGTTCCTAGACCCACTTGAGGTACTTCTGCTTCATCTAAAACAGGGAATGCATTATGCGTTGTGTTCCTTAGCACATCAACTATTTTAGCAACAGTTTCTACGCCTTGCAGGGTTACAACAGGGGGCTTAGCATCACCAAGCTCACCAACGGAGAGGTTCCTCATCCAGGGCTCTGGATTTGCTTCTAAGAAAGGTAAGCCCTTTAGATGCAATATGATATCATAGATACTTGGGTTGAAGCTGTCTCCCACAGTTTTGGCAATCAGTAGCACAATCATTGTAATGGGAAGCAAAAGAAGGTTGTTAGTGAGTTCAAGGAATATAACACAGAGTGACACAGTCATTCTCATCGATCCAGCCATGAGTGAAGCTGCACCAAGAACAGCGTAAAGCCCTTGGTCAATACTCGTGTAGGATCCCATCGCAGCGCCAAGCATTCGGCCATATGCAGAACCCATGAGGATGATTGGGAGGAAGAGACCGGACGGTGTTGCAATACCAAATGTGAAAAGCCCCAAGATGCAGTAGAGCACAAAGAATATCCAAAGGGAACCCATGCTAAACTCGTTAGGGGTGTTGGAAGAGAAAATGTTTCTGACAGCATCATCGTTGGTGGTGAGAAGCAGAGTAGCTAGATCACTGTAGTAACCTTTTGGACAGTGAAACTGTTTGAAGTTCCCTGATCTACCATTCGTAGGGCATCTCTCTTCTATAGAAGGGTCACAAGGTGTGCATTTCGCCAGGAAAGGTAGACCGTAGAGGCAAACCGATGTGAAGAGAGATACCAAAAGACTGAGAAGCACCTTGTGGATCTTACCCTTCCTACAAAAAGACCAAACACAAGGTAAGGACCTTGTACATACCAAGAGTCTGCACTATGTTTCAGCATTTAAAACTTACTGGTTGATAAGATTATAAAGCCGGAGAACTTTATGGAGGAAGTGATTGTAGAGGCTCCCAAGAATTCCACCAATGACACCAATCAACGTGACAGGGATTATATCAGCTACATGGTAAGTATAAGTTACATGACTCACATCAAACATGATAAGCCCTCCTCTTCCAAACAACCCACACTTCCCTGAGTTGCATATCTCTATGAACTCCCTTAGAACAACCACCACAACCGCTGTGCTGAAGAAAGTCCGCCACAACAAAGCGCTTCTCCACCAAGTGGCGACTTCCTCAAGGGCGAAAAGCACGCCTCCAACAGGTGACCTGAAGGCTGCACAGACTCCAGCTGCTGACCCACACGTGATAAGGTCCCTTCGGTCTCTATCGTTGTTGAAGTAACGTAGCCATCGCCACTTGATTCGGTGATTGTCTGGTCCACCTTGCCCAAGTAAAGAAGCTATGCAGCTTCCAATGTGAACCAGAGGACCTTCTTTACCTAGATCAAGTCCAGCTGCAACCGCTCCAATGCTACCAACGATCTATCAAAACCCGGAAAATTGTAATACATACCTTCCCTGATAATATTTTCAAATTTCCAAATCCAGAAACAAACCTTAACGAACATAGTGGTGGCACCAAACATGTTGGGAGTATCGACTCCATTAAGATAAGCTTTGATCTCAGGAATACCAGGGCCAGCCGCCGTGGGAGCAAAGCATACACAAAGCACAGACGCAACCAACGTCAGCCCCAAGTTAGCCCCAGCAAACATCATCAGACCTGTCAAATATCTGTTTCCCCCGCACAAGACTTGGTCATCGTTAACACTCCAAAGGAAAAAGTAACAAAGACTTTTTGAATCCTAAAAGGTTTGCGTTTTTGGATTAGGGTGATTACCTTTCTTGGGCGAGGAAGTAACCAACTGCTAAAAGCTTGTAGCCAGCAATGTTTTCAACGGCTAAGTTGATGAGAGTAGCGATAAGACCAGTGAATAGACCGATAAGACAAGCGAATGTCCATTTCAGGAATATGTATTGAAGCACTTGTGTCTTTGATCTCTTTCTCCAATCATGCTTAAACAAATCGTTCTCGTTTATTCTGTCAATATTTCATTAAACATCAAAAAACAGAGACCCTGAAATCAAAAACTATGCAGAGAGTAAGAAAACATACTCATAGTCTAAGCTCTCGATGTGAGAAACCTTGGTACCGACCAAAGCAAGTGGTGTTGAAGAAAGTGTTCGATTAGCTTTAACCAGAGGTTGGTTCAGTGTGTTGCTCTCTGGGTCTCCTTGTTGTTCTTCTTCTCCATTGTAATTATTACCAGTCTGGTTTAAATCTTCTTCCATGCCTCTTTCTTTCTCTCTCTCTAGAAACTGGCTTTTGGTCGGAACCTCTGCAACAGAATTGTTTTAAGGTTCTTGAAAAGCTTTCTCTGTTAAAGAAAGCAATTCTGGGTGGGTTTTTTGTTTTAATTATTTATTTTTTTCGTGCAAATTGATTTTTCGGCTTGTCTTTATTTTTGCTTTACACAGTTTTATACTTGTACATGTCTACATACGAATACGTTGATGCATATATATATATATATATATGTATGTATGTATATATGTAAATGTGGGCGCAGTGTTGATTATTTCTTTACGAGACGACGCTTATGGGAAATATTATTGTACGTATAAATAGAAATATGTAATCCATACATATGCTACATTACAAGATGAGACATTGATTGGTCAATTAAATATTTTTTTTTTCAATTTAATATTATTGTACGTATAACGTAGGGATATGACTTCTCGACTTGTGGCCTTGTTTTTTTCTTTCTGAAACATGTGGCCTATTTTACATATCCATAGATAACCTAAAGTAAATAATCTAATCTATTTTTTATTCTTCGGTACATTTTTAAGCTAGTAAATAATTATGAGAAAGAAATGTGGAATCGTGTTGCTCCACATTTTCTCTAGAATTTTACCATAACATACGCTAGAAAAATCTTTTTTTTTTCCCCTTGAATAATAGAAAAAATCTTTGTTGCAAAAAAAAAAGAAAAAATATTTTTACTTCCCTCACAACAAGATAAAAAGTCGAAGCAAAACAAAATACATCTAAAAAATAATCCTCCTTAAAATACCAGATAGATAATTAGAACATATTACATATTTACATTCAATTTATTCCTTACTTTTATTACTCTAAATGCTGTTTTATCCTTATTTTTTCCACAGCCACTCACTTGTTATCGAATTGGTAATAGTAAAAAAAAAAAAACAGTACTAAACACATACAAAATTAAAAAAAAAAACAAGAATCAATTTACTTTATTTTAAATAATTATCGCAGAATTATTTTACTATTTCAATTGATTAGCCAAAATGGCATTATCATTTAAATCTACAGTATAAGAAAATGTAGTGAATAGATTACTCGATGTCGACATTCACCTTAAAAAATAATTGGATGTTAAAAAGCATGTATTACTCTCTGGTTATCATTTTTAAATTAAATTATTAAAAATGACAAAAATAATTATTATTATTATTATCATTATCCAATCGGTTATGGTTGGGTTGAAAACTGGTAAATATTACAAATGGATTAAAGACTATCTCTGTCAAAGCTTATCCAATGGAAATCTTTCATGTTAGATCTCTAAAAAAATAACATAAAAAAATATATACTGTATTAAATAATGGGTATCTCAGAAACTTGAAAAACCTACACCAAAATTTGAAAATTTTGTGTAGATTTCTCAAAATTTTGAGATACCTTCTAACTAACTACTATTAGTTTAATATTTTGAAAAACTTAACATGAAAAACTCTCATTAATCATGTTCTCCAACATCTCCAATACATTATATCCAACAGAACAACAATGCCTTTGAACCTACCACATGTAAATACGTGTTACAGTTCAAATGCGTCAAATCTTCTCTAGATCTAACTGTCTATAAACCTTGACCTCTTGAGGTGATTAAACAGACACCTTGTTATTACTAACAAAAAAACAATCACAAAAAAACAGGAACAGTTAACGCTACTAGAAATGGTATGTTACATTTTATAATCATTCTTCTTTTTTTAGTGAAAACTATTTTTCATTATTGTATCACTTTCCAAAACCTCTTAGCATTCGTCGAAATATCTATATTATTAAAATTTATTAAAATAATTTTAGTTACATTTTTATCTATTAAATTAACATAAAATCTTTATATTTAGACCATTACAAAACAGAAAATAAATTGAAAATAGATTAAACGATTTCAATTATCTATACTATTAAAAACATTTAGACTACTAGAAGATGAATTAAAAAATATATTAAATAATTCATATTAGTAATGAAATAACGGGTTGAACTAAGTTAAAATTAATTTAAATAAAAAATAAACAATTTCAATTATCCATACTATTAAAAAAATTTGACTACTAGAAAACGGATAAAAATTAAATTCATATTCACGTGTTAAAACTATACTATTTGAAACAAGCAGTTACATATATATAATTAAATCGAAAACCTAGCAGATCAAATATAACATCTTATATTACTAAAATTACATTCTATACAAAGATTATTGATTTTAGCAAATTGTTAGCAATGAAATATTTGGTTGAAATAAGTTAAAACTAACTTAAATAAAAAATTATCAAATAAGATATAACTTAAGACGAGTTAAAAATATATCTTAAGACGGGTTAAAAAGTTAACCGATTTCAATTATCCATACTATTAAAAATAAAATTTGACTATTAGAAGACATGTTAAAAATATATATTAACTAATTTCAATTGATTTTAGCAATTTTTAAGGCTTTTAGCAAAGAAATAATGGGTTGAACTAAATTAGAATTAACTTAAATAAAAAATTATCAAATAAAATACACAAACATTTTTACTGTAATAAAGCAATAAGGTTAGCTAATCATCTACTAGAAATAACAATGAGTCACGAATACTATAATATAATAAAACAATATCAAGCAAAAAATATCACATTTAACACCATATAATCATATTTTCACTTAATATATATTGTATTAAATAGTTATTAAATTTATTTTATACAAATATAAATTTACGATAAAATATTTAAAAAATATAAATCCGCGCTTCTTTAGCGCGGATCAAAATCTAGTATAATTTAAAAAACTATTTTCAATATCAATCGGGCCCAAAAACTAACAGTTATATAGAGCCTATAGAAAAGCAAGATAACAAAATAACAATACGGGCAAAAACAACTCTCGGAGGCAACACTTCTCCGGCGCGTCTCGCCTCCTCGGCGTCGGAAATTTGCCGGCGACCGAGGAGGGCTCTCCTTTCTTCGTTCTTCTTTGGTGTGCGCCGATCGTGTCTGGAACGGAGAGCTTGCCTGTGAGTCGGAGATGCAGATCGAGCTGGACATTCGGCGATTCTCCATTGCTCCGGCGACGAGCTCTGGAACTTCGGTGGTGCTCCGAGACGCGACCTTGTCAGATCTGTTCGGATCTTCTGTCTGAGGACGGCGGTGGTGAAGGCAGATCTCGGTTTATAGTCTTCTTCGCGGAGGCGTTCTCGGGATACCGCGGGTTCGCATCTCGCGGTGGTTTACCGCATGGTTCAGTGGAATAACGGCGGCTCGTGGTTGACGGCGACGGCTGTCGGCTCTTGTCCGGTGAAACCCCTCCGGTTTGTTTTTTTCTCCCGACGGCAATCGCTCTTGTTATACGGCCATGGCTGCGTTCGTACGGTTTGTCCTAAATCTAGTCATTGGTTCGATGGTTCTTATGTGAGCTCTAGAAGTAATGATTATGATGATTTAGGTTTAGACTTGGTTAATCTGGTTAGTGAAGGTTGAATTTGGCTAGGTTTGTGCTTGTTCTTGTCATTGGCTCTGATTATTGAACTGTGGAGGAGGTAGTAAAGCTGCGGTCGTGGTGATGCTTTGGTTTATTTTTTGCTATTAAGCTCCGTATGATAGCGTAATCCCGTGTGTAATGACCGGATCCAGGAGTTTAATAGATCGATTGTGAGACATGGTCAATCTTAGGTCGGGCATCTTTGGACTTTGATGTCGAATGGTTTTACTTCCCGGGTTGCGTGATGAAACCACTTCCTCAGTTCTTGCTATCGGTGATTTAGGCTTCTATCGGTATCTTTCTTATCTAAACCGGCTGCGCCTTTCTAAGATTCCGAGATGTATATCGATAAATTGGCCACTATTGCTCCTAAGCTAAAGTGGTTAATCATCGATTGTTTAGTTCTCATGTTTTTTTATCCCTTTTTTTGGGCATGGGTTCTTCTATTGGATTTTGCTAATTGTGTACTCAATTGTAAAATCTGAATATTTCATTTTGATTAATGATATTTACATACTTATCAAAAAAAAAAAAAAAATACGGGCAAGAAAATGTATTGGTGCAAACTAGACCATAAGATTTTGTTCACGCAAGAAGCCAACAATATACATGTGATTTATCGCAAGAAGAGAGTATCGAACGGCGACATTGTCTATATGGGCCCGCTAAGGAAACTTGTCTTATTGAAGACAACTCTGCTCCAATTGGCTGTCTCTTGTATCCGACACGTGTCCTCTCGTGGTTCATGTGATTATTTGCTCTCTCTCTCCTTTTTTAAGATGATACAAATAAAACAGTAGCTTTGTGACGAAAAAACTAGCTATTAAATATTATTATTCTATTATGTTTTTTTTTTCACTAAAGGATTTTTCATTTTATTACCATAATGGAATACATTTTTGGAATACGGTTCTACAAGATTAAAGCTGGCTATCACAACTTGATACCAGAGCCAAGAGTCGGCGGACTAAACAGATGTCTCCGGAGACAAAATAAGGGCAAGACATAAGACTGAGACTAAACAACAACCTAAACAACATAGGACCTCTAGGCAGAAACCGCTAATAACAACCAAAGAAGAGGCGATCTTCGGATCAAGATCAAGCAGACATGATGTCGAAGAAGTAGAGCGCACCAAACACCGAAAGAGAAAGAAGCGAAGCATCTGAAGTCGAGATTTATTGAAGCTGTCCACCGACACTCATTATATTGCTCCACAATAGGAGCCACGAGCAAGCCGTATGCGGACCGAGCTTAGGAAGACGAAGAACCGAACTGTTACCAATCGCCACCAACCGACTTGATGAGAAAAAGCTGAAGCCCCAATTCCTTAAAGCTGGGCCGGAGAACCCTTGCCAACGGTAGAAGACCAAAGGCACAAAATACGAAGAGGAACCGCATGAACTAAACCGTCGCAGCCAACAGAAAGGAAAAGCACACTCTCTATGTAAGGAAACAACTGAAGGAACTTTGAGCCAATTCTACAGATTCAGAATTCTCGCGAGTTCCCGATAGCCTAGGATCTAGGGTCTAGTTAATTGAATCTGGACCTCACCTCGTGATTACCTGGAGTTTTAGGCAGCGGAAGTTTATGGTAACACGAGATCTGCAGCGCCCCAATCGTTGCGCCTCTACTGTTCAGTCCACACGCACACAAGCTGGAATCCGCCGGGATGCTAGTACCGGTGCTCGGATCTCCCTGGGAACTTTTGTTTCTAGAGGTTCTCTGTTTTCTCACTGAGAAAACACTGTGGGCGGCGCTCAAAATCAACCTATTCTCGAGTCAATAAAACACATTTATATATTGACCTCGAGGTGAACCGAAACTTCAGTTTCGATTTCGCCCTTGTGTCGACCGACACACTTAGTGGTGTCGATCGACACACCTGCTATATCGACCGACGCACCCAATGGTGTCGATCGATACACCTCTTTGAAACTTATATTCGATGTGTATCCAATACACATCGACCAGACCATATGCCAATGATCAATCCCATACGAAGTATGTCCAACTTGCTTAGGTGTGTGACCCTGTAGGTTCACACGATACTGGAAATGAGTTACAACTCATTTGTCATAATTGGTTTCTAGCAAAACATTATGATTACCCAGTATCACATGAATTGTCCGATCTCGACAATACAACTATCTTTAGAGTTAGTACACTATGATTTCAGGACATAATCCCAACAATCTCCCACTTGTACTGGAATCACCTATTCCTATAATCCCTTCGTCACTATATCTCGATTTGGCATAAGGCAAGAGACTGTGTCATCCTTATTATAGCCAACATCATGTTCATCAAATTTCTGATCTGTACTGATAAAACAAACGACTGACAATCACCTCGTTTGAGCACGGCCATGCATTTTCTCAGTATCAAATCTTCGATGGGCCCTGAGATATTTATCTCCTGTTATGCAGGAGGGACAAATTCCATCTTGTTCCATCCCTGTTTCTACACATACTTCATGATACGCACAAGCAATGCCGTTATAGCCGCCAGTTACGGAACGACGTTTGACAAGGTCAACACGCACCAATTCATATGCTAGAAAGCATGATGAACTTAGGTCTAAGGACTATACTCTATAGTCGTAATGAGAACCTCCCATGACACTGATATAACTATCCTGTGGAGTTCTCATTAGCGGGTCATGTCCGATCATATGTTTTCCAACATATATCTATGTGATTGACTGTGATAATCATATCATTGACTCCATGAAACTTAGTCCAACATTCACCTCACATACTAGT
The DNA here is from genome assembly GCA_030180135.1 of Orychophragmus violaceus. Taxonomy (NCBI): domain Eukaryota; kingdom Viridiplantae; phylum Streptophyta; class Magnoliopsida; order Brassicales; family Brassicaceae; genus Orychophragmus; species Orychophragmus violaceus. Next base: position 12,230,241 of record CM058232.1, read on the forward strand.
CTCGCGCGGTTATTGGTGCCCCACTTCAATAACCTCGACTAGGGACAATCATAATTTATGTCATCTTTTACTTATAGGGTTTCATGATCAAGTCCTCAACTTGATGACCTATACAATGATCATAAAATACTTTGGGACTATTATTTAATTATCCAATAATTAAATAATACTGATGTCAGTTTAACTTACAGAAACACTACCAATGCATGTCTATGTAAAGTTTACAACATAACTAAAATAACTCCCACTAGGATCAAGATCATCTCTTTAGATATCTTAAACCTACAGCAACAGAATAAATTTCGTGCTTAGGTTGTGGGAGAGCCTGCGGTGTCATTGCTTGAAACAATTTCAATAAACCACACCGCCATTCGGATAAAAGCACTATTCTACGGTCCACTGCTTGGAGCCTTTCCAACAGTCAGTACCGCTATTCAGACAAAGAGACATAACCAGGTAGGAACCGGGATTCGTCTTTGTCTGTCTAACTACTTTCAACTGGTTCGTCACTTTCTCAGTTCACCACGAAACTATCCTTAGAGTTCTTTAAACGCTTGGGATATTTCTGGCAACTGATCAGTGACTCTTACCGGAATATTTTGGTATTTTCATGCTTTGTGCGTAAGCTGTATCTAGACAAGCGCAAAATATGGCATTCATGATGGATTCTATTGCAGAAGCATTAGAACTCACACTCATTAATATTAGCTCAGACAGTGTTCAGAAAAACTTCTTCTTACTAATATTGTTGCCATAAGACCTTTGGTATGAAGCCATTCTTGGAATCAAGCGTATTAGATCTGTCCAATACCTTATCAATATAAGGATTTTGACGCGATCCAATTAGCTACTCTGATCCATTCCAATGGATCCTTATTCCAAGAATTCACGCGGCTACTCCCATGTCTATCGTTTAAATTTGACTTCCGACCTAAATCTTGACAAGACTTTAGCATCGGAACGTCGTTTATGAGATTCATGTATGTTATCTACATACTGTGTGAGAATTGCCATTACGCTCCCACTAGTCTTCTTGTAAACGCATGGTTTCATTTCTTTCTGATCAAGTCAAAACTTTTGACTACATTATCAGAATGTTGATTCCAACTCCAAGATGTTTGCTTCAATCCAGAAATGGATCGGTGAAGCAAACATGCATACCCAGCCAATTATTCGGAGTTGGGGCTCACCATCGCTTCCTTGAATTTCGCATGTTCGTCACTTTTCAATGATCAACAGATCACGACAATTAGCTACGAGAAATCACTCTCGAGTTAGTGACGGATCCTTTCGGATCTGCGAATTTCAGGCTTCACGGGTGTAGATCCTACAACACTTTGCAGTCCTCACCGCTGCTCTCCCTCAACAGGTTGAGCAGCCTCCTGTGTTTATCGAATTTCTTCGATGTGTACTTTTACTCCCACTGTTCCTTTTGAAAGTATGATCTTTCTTAAAAGACACAGTTCTGGGCAATAAAAGTACTAAGCCTTGGTTTCCTTAGGACAACCAGCGATGTGGAACTCATCATATGTTGGTTCAAGTTTGTTTGTTGACTACTGTCTCATACAAACCTTGCAATCCCAATTAATCAGAAAAACAAATTTGAAAATCACCCAGTCCACATCCAATGTGGTGTTTTTCACTGATTCTGATAGAAACACTTTTCTGCGCAAATACAGACATTTTGGAACGTATTCTTAAATCGTTCATGGAAGATTCCTGTGACTCATCATTAATCGGAGCATATCCAATAAGATCCGATTCATTCTGTTAGATGATCACCCAATTGTTGACTCTAAGTATTTTCCTCCACGATCCAATCGAGGATCTCAATACTTCTGTCAAATCGGTTCTACACTTCATCATGGAACTCCTCAAGGGATTCCTGCTCGTGTCTCATCAAATGAACACATCAATACTTATTGATGCCATCAATAAGGTAATGAAGTACAGAAGATTTCCTCTGGCACTAATGCTCGTTTGGGCCGCATACATCAGTATGTGTAAGGCCCAATAAGCTTCTGGCCCATTTCCTTTAGCTCTGCTAAAAGGGCCTTAGTCATTTTGGTCTAGTGAACAGAATTCATATCTCAAATGATTAACAATCGAATGAGTCCAAAACTATGGAACCTTTGAATTCGCTTCACTCTATGTGGTTAAACGACTATGCCAAGGAAAAGTCGAGTTCAAGTCATTAAACTTAAACCGTTTGGTATTTATGTTATATTCTAACTCTTGTTGGTTTGAGATATAAAACCCATTCCAAACGGGGTGCTACCATTAAATATTTCATTAAGATCAAAAGGACAAAACTTGTCTTTTATCAAAATGAAAAACATCTAAATTCTCAAAAGAAAATGAAAGACATTTTGCGTATAGCAAGTACATGGTGGCAATTACTTAATTTCAAAAACCAAGTAGGAAAGGCTCCTACAAGTGGAGAATCTCTACGGCTCATGCAGCAACCATTGCTTCATACCAGACACGCAGTTCCACTTGTCCTTTCTTCAACGTTCTACTTTCGCTTAGGTCCTGCATATTTCAAAAATATCAGTACCATAACAAGTATCCAATACTTATGTAGAACTTGAATTAATAACACAATACCTGAAGAAGAAGTACCATACATCTTCTCCATTTCTTGTGAATCTTCCAAGAATTTTATGCAATCTCTCTTCCAATGCCCTGACTCATTGCAGTAGAAGCATTTACTAACACCAGATGGGCTTGACTTGGGCTTATAAGATGACACAGGCTTATCCTGATTCCAAATCTGGACGACCTTGCCAACACCCTTGTCTAAACAAGATTTTTCAAATCTTTTGCCCCTTTTGATGTTTTGCTCTGCTGCCTTGAGCATGCCATGCAGCTCAGTCAACGTCTTCGTCAAGCCTTTCTTGATATAGTTCTTAACGAACTTGTCATAGCTAGACGGCAGTGACTGCAAAATGATGTCAGTAGCCAACTCTAAGCTGACAGGACATTCCAATTTCCCCAGGTTATCAACGTAACCCATCAGTTTAATGACATGAGGACTTACTGGAGTATCCTCTGGTAGTTTGCACTCAGTAAGAGACTTCACCATCTGGAATCTCTCCACTCGTGCCAGATCCTGAAACTTCAGTTTCAGGCTGGTGATCATCTCTATTGGCGACTCCATGTTCTCATACTGACTCTTCAAGTCTGAGTTCATGGTGAAGGAATTTCTAGCAGATTCCTAATCCAATTAGGCAATCCTAGTCTGAATTCCGAGCCTAGGATCTACAGGTTCATGTAATTGAATCTATCAGATCTGAAGATTACCTGGTGATTAGCAGCGGAAGTCTTAGCAAGTAATCGAGATCTAGAGCGCCTCAAGTGCTGCGCCTCTACTGGTATCCACACACACACAGAACTGGACAGCAGGGATGCTAGTGCCTATCAGAGATCTGATCTCCAGAGAGGTTTCTTTTCTGTTTCTGGTGGCTATCAATTAGGTTAGATCGAGTTTAGGTCGACCATATATCTTATATATGTCGACTTAAACCGCAACAGGATTAACTAATGATTAAACCGATTTAATCTGCTAATCCGCGAGTTGTGTCGACCGACACTCTCTTTGTGTCGATCGACACAGTCGATCCGTGTCGACCGACACACATAGTGCGTCGATCGACACTGCCCAGAAAAGATGACATCGAATGCATATCAAATATGCATTCATACGATCATTACATTAATGATCAACCTCACATTCAATGTCCAGTTTGCTTAGGTGTGTGACCCTGTAGGATCATATAACACTAGCAATGAGTTCTAAACTCATTGATCATAAGTGGCTTCTAGCAAAGCATTACGAGTACCTAGTGTCATATGATTGTCTCATCTCGACAACACGACTCTCTCTCAGAGTAAGTACAAATAGATTTCAGGACATTCCCAACAATCTCCCACTTGTACTGGAATCATCTATTCCTATAATCCCTTCGTCACTATATCTCGATCCGGCATAAGGCAAGATCCGTGTCATCCTTATTAAGCCAAAATCATGTTCATCGAATTCCGATTCATACTGACAAGCCAAACGACTGACAATCACCTCGTTTGAGTGTGGCCACACACTTTATCAGTATCAAATCTTCGATGGGCCCTGAGATATTTATCTCCTGTTATATAGGAGGGACAATTCCCATCTTGTTCCATCCCTGTTCCTTCACACGCTTCATGATACGCCCAATCAATGTCTTTATGATCACCAGTTACGGCTGACGTTTGACAAGGTCAAAGCGGACCAATTCACATGTAAGAAATCATGATGAACTCATGTCTAAGGACTATACTCTTTAGTCGTAATGAAAACTCTCATGACACTTATATAACTATCCCGTAGAGTTCTCATCAGTGGGTCATGTCCGATCATGTGTTCTCTAACACATACCTATGTGATTGACTTTAATACTCTTATTAATGACTCCATGAAACTTAGTCATCAGTCACCTCACATACTAGTCTCACGTGGTTGTTAATGTCCCACTTTAACAACCTCGACCAGGGACAAACATAATTTATGTCTTTTATTATTTATAGGGTTTCATGATCAAGTCACATACTTGATGACCTATAAAATGTCATAAATTACTTTGGGACTATTATTTAATAACCATTATTAAATAATACAGATGTCAGATTTCAATAACATAATCATATTATGTTTATACGAACATCATATCATAACTAAAATCAATAACAATGACTCCCACTAAAATTAAGATCACATCTTAAGACATCTAATGTCTTTAGCAGTAGTCTGACCCTTATTCGCTCTTGCTCAGCGTGTGTCCAAGGACACTGCGTCTTGCTAAGAGTAATACCAAGAGTCATTTGCACTAAGCCCTTCTTGGAATCATGCATACTGGATCTGTGCAAGGCCTTATCACATAAGTATCTTGACACAATCCACTTAGCTTGTCCAATCTATCTCTATAGATTCTTATTCCAAGAATGTATATGGTTTCTCCCATAATTTTGTCGAAAAACAACCTTTTGAATCAAGTCTTAATAGACTGTAAACAATGGAACTTCATGTCCGAGGAGTAGTATGTTATCAACATACAATACTTGAAATGCAACTGCGCTCCCACTAGTCTCTTGTAAACACACGGTTCCTCTTCGTTCCTGAAGAAGTCAAACCTTTTGACTACTTCATCAAAACGAAGATTCCAACTCCGAGATGCTTGCTTCAATCCATAAATGGATCGATGAAGCTTGCATATCTTCCTAGCTTCATTAGGATCAATGAAAACTTCAGGTTGTGTCAGGTACACATCCTTTTCCATAATTCCATTAAGGAAAACTGTTTTCACATCCATCTGCCAGATCTCATAACCATTATGAGTGGCGGTTGCTAGGAGAATCCGAATGGATGTCTGGGATCAGGTTTCTTCACAGTCAATACCATGAATTTACTTGAAACCTTTTCCACCAATCCAGCTTTGGACATCGCCATTCTGGATTCAGCGGCTTTCAGCCACTTTCAGAGTCAAGGCCCATCATTGCTACTTCAAAATTCGCAGACCCGTCACTTTCAATGATCAGTAGATCATGGCAATTGATTACGAGAAATCCCCATTTCTCGGGTTCGTGACGGATCCTTTTGGATCTGCGAACTTCAGTCTTGTGTTAAAAGTCACGCACATATCTCATATGTAGACTTTTACCACGATCTAATTAACCAAGATTTAAACCGTAGTTAATTAAATCACAAACCAAAATATTTTGGTTCGCGACCTGTGTCGATCGATGCAACTTTTGCGTCGATCGACACATCTTTAAAACTCGTTTTTGAATGTATATCTAATATTCATTCATCAGATCCTTGCAAACCTCAGGCACCACAGTTGCAGGTTCTACAACTCTTTGTAGATCCAACTGCTGCTCTTCCTCATCGGGTTGAACAGTCTCCTGTGATTCTCGAATTTCTTCGAGTTGTACTTTACTCCCACTGTTCTTCTTGGAAAGAAAGTCTTTCTTAAGAAAACATAGTTCCGAGCAACAAACAATTTGTTCTCAAACTGGTTGTAAAAGTAGCACGCCTTGGTTTCGTCAGGACAACCAATGAAGCAGTACTTATCAGATTTGGGTGTGAGCTTATCAGAGATTAAACGTTTTATATAAGTCTCACAACTCCAAATCTTCATGATGGATAAATCAGAAACATTTCCATTCCACATCTCATGTGAAATCTCTGTAACTGATTTTGATGGAACACTATTTAATGTAAACTCAGACCTTTCCTAGAGCTTATTCTTAGAAGGATAATGGAAGATCTAAGTGATTCATCATTGATCAAACTATATCTAATAAAGTTCGATACATGAGGATTGAATTGTGAAACACTTTCACAATCTATTAGATGATCACTTAATTATTGACTTAAGTATTCACCTCCATGATCTCATCATAGAGCTTCAACTCTTTTGCCAAATTGATTCTATACTTCATTCTGGAACTCTTTGAACTTTTCAAAAGATTCTGATTTATGTTTTATTAACAAGACATAATCGTACCTACTGAAAATATCAGTAAAGGTAATGAAGTACTGAAAATTTCCTCTAGCATTACTGCTCATCGGCCCATATACATCCGTATGCATAAAGCCCAATAAGCCTCTGGCCCTTTCATTTTATCCGTTCGCGACCTGTGTCGACCGATGCATCGTTTGTGTCGATCGACACTACCCTTTTTCCAAAAGGGGCCTTTGTCATTTTACCCAATAAACAAGATTCACTTTACTCATTGTGATTCATAATCAGATGAGCCCAAAAGCCCATCACTATGGAGCTTCTGAATCTGTTTCTCATTTATGTGGCCCAAAACGACAATGCTAGAGAGAAGTTTGATTCGTATCATTTGACTTGAATCTCTTGGTATTAATGTTATATTTATGCACATTCTGGTTTAGAACATAAAGTCCATTCTCTAATGGATTGCTACTATAAAATATATCACTGTAATCAAATGAATAACACTTATTCTTAATTTGAAAACTGATATCCTTTCATATCCAAACAAGGATTAGAAATAATCTTTCTGCTCATAGCAGATACATAGTAGCAGTTTTAAGTTCAAAACATGCCATAAAAGGGAAAATAAATGAAATACTCCTACGGTTAATGCAGCAACTCTTGCTCCATTTCCACGCGTAGATCCACTTGTCCTTTCTCCATAATCCTACTTTTGCTCAGGCCCTGCACATTTTCACAAAATATGAGTACCACAGCTGGTATCAAATACCCAATAAGTAGGACTGTAAGAAGTAACATTTACTTCTATAACATAATACCTGAAGAAGAAGTCTCGTACGTCTTCTTCAGCTTCTCATAATCTTCCAAGAATTTACTGCAGTTTCTTTTCAAATGCCCATAACCGTTACAATAAGGGCACTTAACATCTTCAGAAGGACTGGTTTTAACCTTAGGAGCTTGGCCAGACTCGCTTAGATTCACAATCGAGCTCGTCTTTCCATCACCTTTGTTCTTACCAAGTTTCTTAAACTTTTTACCCTTTTGTACCATAAGGACATCCGGGGTGTCCTTCTTGATGTTAGGTTCAGCAGTCTTAAGCATCCCATGCAATTCAATCAACGTCTTCGTCAAGTTTTTCATGTTATAGTTCATAACAAATTGATCATAGCTTGACGGCAGTGACTGTAGAATGATGTCAGTAGCCAACTCTTGGCTAATGGGACAATCCAGTTTCCCCAGGTTATCAATATAACCCATCATCTTAATGACATGAGGACTGACTGGTTCGCCCATTGGTAGCTTGCACTCAATCAGAGACCTAACCGTCTGGTATCTCTGAGTTCGTGCCTGCTCCTGAAACATACTTTTCAGGCTAGTGATCATCTCTTTTGGCGACTCCACGTACTCATATTGCTTCTGCAATTCCGAGTTCATGGTAGCCAACATGAGACAACTCACATCCACCGCATCATTAGAATGCTTATCCCAAGCATCCTTATCTGACTGCCAGGCATTGGCTCGGTACTTCTTGGGGAGAACTTTCTCAAGGACATAGTCCTTTTTCTCCTGTTTGAGAACAATTCTCAAGTTCCGATACCATTCAAGAAAGTTGGATCCATTTAACTTGTCCTTCTCAAGGACGGATCGCAGGGAGAAATTGTTACGATGGTTTGTGCTAGACATAGCTGAAAAACAAGGGAGTTTTAGTTATGATGTTCAAGAAATAAGAAGTCTTAACATTTAAGAAAACTCGCATTATATTCAAACAATGTTTCCTCACATGAATATAATTATCCAAGACCCATACTTCACTAAACTTGAGTGAGCCACTGGCTGTCACCCAAATTTAGCTATCTAGGTAAGCAACAACCTTGCTAGTTATATCCAATATAACTCTTGGTTGTGGATCGACATCTTATGTCCAATCCACCTGATGTCTCTGAGCCCAAAACGATTTTGATGGCCCAGTCAAGTAAACCAATCTTTTCAGTCATGTAATTGTTGACGCCTTGCACTGCAAGCCCATCAACACGATTACTTCCTGCCTTACTCATGTAATTGTGGACACCTTGCACTGCAAGCCTATCACTCAATGAAACGAGTCTTGACAGTCGACAAGATTGGAAAGACATCAAGTATCACTTGATATTTGATTGAGGAACGGAATCATTAAAACGTTCAGTTTTATTATGTTTTAATTCTTATAATTAATTGATTTATCATGCTTTGGTTCTGTGATTGCAGGTTCCAAAACCCAATCATCGAATCTGATGTCGACCGACACTACTACAGTGTCGATCGATACAGAATAACCAAAAAGCAAACCGCGATAACCGATCAATCCAATTGATCCGGTTTTGAATACCGGTCAGTGTCGATCGATGCTACACTAGCATCGGTCGATACCAACCTAATCAAATCAATCGCAATTCAAACCATTTAACCAAGCTCGATAACCGGTCCAATCCAATTGAACCGGTTCATCAATCTAGCGAGGTCTGTGTCGACCGACACAACTCTTGTGTCGATCGACACCAGGTGAATAAGTTCTATTCGGGTTATCCTTCTGTGTCGACCGATACCCGTTTGGTGTCGATCGACACAGTGCGATAAGCCCTAATCGTTTTTCAATCAAAAAACCTAAAAACTATATTTTCATAAAAACGAATTTCAGCATGCTTGTATCAACTATACAGAGATTCAGATTCAACTAATCTAATCAACATGCTACAGATTCAATGGAACCCTAAAGCTCTGATACCACTGAAGGAATTTCTAGCAGATTCCTAATCCAATTAGGCAATCCTAGTCTGAATTCCGAGCCTAGGATCTACAGGTTCATGTAATTGAATCTATCAGATCTGAAGATTACCTGGTGATTAGCAGCGGAAGTCTTAGCAAGTAATCGAGATCTAGAGCGCCTCAAGTGCTGCGCCTCTACTGGTATCCACACGCACACAAAACTGGACAGCAGGGATGCTAGTGCCTATCAGAGATCTGATCTCCAGAGAGGTTTCTTTTCTGTTTCTGGTGGCTATCAATTAGGTTAGATCGAGTTTAGGTCGACCATATATCTTATATATGTCGATTTAAACCGCAACGGGATTAACTAATGATTAAACCGATTTAATCTGCTAATCCGCGAGTTGTGTCGACCGATACGCTCTTTGTGTCGATCGACACAGTCGATCCGTGTCGACCGACACACATAGTGCGTCGATCGACACTGCCCAGAAAAGATGACATCGAATGCATATCAAATATGCATTCATCCGATCATTACATTAATGATCAACCTCACATTCAATGTCCAGTTTGCTTAGGTGTGTGACCCTGTAGGATCATATAACACTAGCAATGAGTTCTAAACTCATTGATCATAAGTGGCTTCTAGCAAAGCATTACGAGTACCTAGTGTCATATGATTGTCTCATCTCGACAACACGACTCTCTCTCAGAGTAAGTACAAATAGATTTCAGGACATTCCCAACACATGGTAGCCAACATTAGACCACGCACATCTACCACATCAGTATAATGCTTATCCCAAGCATTATACACTGCATGCGAGCGATTGGTCCCAAGCCTTTCTGGAAGAGCCTTTTCAAGGACATAGTCCTTGCTCTCCTGCTTGAGAATGAATCTCAGATTCCGATACCAATCCAGGAAGTTGGATCCATTTAACTTGTCCTTCTCAAGGACGGATCGCAACGAGAAAGTAGTCATAGACATAAGCTGAAATCCAAGAAAACAGAGATTTAGTTATGTATATGATGAGAATTCTTATCAAAATAAGAAAACTCGCATTATATTCAAACAATGTTTCCTCTATGAATATAATGATCCAAGACCCATACATTATTAAAACCTGAGTGGACGACTCGCCATCACCCAGAGTTTAGCAATCTAGGTAAGCAAACCATTGCTAATTGTACTGAGTACAACTCTTGGTCGTAGATAAGACAATCCATGTCTCATTTACTCTGATGTCTCTGGGCCCAGAACTTCTGATAGCCCAGTCAAGTAAACCAATCTCTTCTGCCTTGTGATCATTGACAGTCGCACTGCAAGTCTATCAATGATCACCTGCCTTACTCATGTAGCAGTGGATACCAAGGACTCCAAGACTATCCAACATACGAAACAAGTCTTGACAGTGACAAGATTGGGCAAGACATCAAGGTCACTTGATATTTAGTTGAGGAAACTAAACCCATAAGTTTAGCAAATCAATCTCTTGGGTCATATAATTGTTGATGTTAAGCACTGCAAATCCATCAACATTACTACCTGCCTTACTCACGTAATTGTGGACACCAAGCTCTTGGCCAGAACATCACACAACGAAACGAGTCTTGACAGTTGACCATATTGAAGCTAATCTTCGATCAATGTTTAAGTCTAGTTTGGTTTCTACAAATTCAAGGTTTAATAACCAGAATTTCGAATACTGTGTCGATCGACGCAGACAATGTCTGTCGATCGACACTACCAAACAAAACCGGACTTCAATAACCAGTTAATTCAATTAACCCGGTTCATCGAACCGGTCATGTCGATCGACACAACCCATGTGTGACGGTCGACATAGACCTAAACCGAAAATCGTTTTGATAACCGGTCCAATCCAATTGAACCGACTTGTCTGATCAAACTGATCTTAACCAATCGGTTTATTCTAATTGGGATAATCAGTTCAATTCAATTGAACCAATTTAACCAATTTTAAACCGTTTTGATCAGTTTCAACTGATTGCGATAACCAATCCAATTTTATTGAACCGTATTATCCAATCAAACTGATTTAACCCACCGGTTCATGCTAATTGAGATAATCAGTTCAATCCAATTGAACCAATTCATCCAATATAAACCGATCAATTCGGACTTAACCAAGCATGATAACCGGTCCAATCTAATTGAACCGATTAACCATTCGCTCGGTCTGTGTCGACCGACACCAACCTGTGTCGATCGATACGTGGCCGAATTTGTTCTGTGTCGACCGATACACAACCTGTGTCGATCGACACATAAGGCTTTCGGTTTTTCTTCGCGAAAAACCCTAGCCGCCGAATCTGTCGATTTCGCCACCTTGTGTCGACCGACACACCTCGTGTGTCGATCGACACAATGCGAAAACACAGATTCGCAGATCGATCAAATCGATCTCACTTGTTCTAATTCAAACAACCTAGTCTGCGAATCTAAATCATCAAATTCGATTAACAGGTGTGATTCAATGATAAAACCCTAAGGCTCTGATACCACTGAAGGAACTTTGAGCCAATTCTACAGATTCAGAATTCTCGCGAGTTCCCGATAGCCTAGGATCTAGGGTCTAGTTAATTGAATCTGGATCTCACCTCGTGATTACCTGGAGTTTTAGGCAACGGAATTTTGTGGTAACACGAGATCTGCAGCGCCCCAATCGTTGCGCCTCTACTGTTCAGTCCACACGCACACAAGCTGGAATCCGCCGGGATGCTAGTACCGGTGCTCGGATCTCCCTGGGAACTTTTGTTTCTAGAGGTTCTCTGTTTTCTCACTGAGAAAACACTGTGGGCGGCGCTCAAAATCAACCTATTCTCGAGTCAATAAAACACATTTATATATTGACCTCGAGGTGAACCGAAACTTCAGTTTCGATTTCGCCCTTGTGTCGACCGACACACTTAGTGGTGTCGATCGACACACCTGCTGTATCGACCGACGCACCCAATGGTGTCGATCGATACACCTCTTTGAAACTTATATTCGATGTGTATCCAATACACATCGACCAGACCATATGCCAATGATCAATCCCATACGAAGTATGTCCAACTTGCTTAGGTGTGTGACCCTGTAGGTTCACACGATACTGGAAATGAGTTACAACTCATTTGTCATAATTGGTTTCTAGCAAAACATTATGATTACCCAGTATCACATGAATTGTCCGATCTCGACAATACAACTATCTTTAGAGTTAGTACAATATGATTTCAGGACATAATCCCAACAACAACACTACGCGAAGCACACTGATCCAAACAAAACATCCAAACGAAGATGATAAACCACCGAGCACCACGAACCCGCTAGCTAGAAGACCATCAACCCCAAAGCTACCGCTCTAAAACAAGAACCGACTAATCAAGCTTCTGGTTGTAAATAACAGGAACTCCTAACCAAACCAGTCCTAGTCATACCCCAAAATAAACAAACTAAACCAGAGACCTCCTAACCCACACCTCAAGAACCAACAATCGAAACCAACAATTTCCGATCTGAGACCAAAAGAAGCCAGAGTCGATTCACACAACAACCACGCCATCTACAGAGGTGTCGACAAAGAGACGTTACCGGCCATAAGGAGACGGGAAGTCGCCTCTGACCCACCACGATCGACATCAGAGGACTTCACGGCGCCGAGAGCCACCGCAGAGGACCAGACGGCTAGAGGAGGACGGAGGACACAGCAGTACCACACCGAACACCGCACGTAGACGACCACCGGAGGCTGAGCAGAACCGCGAGGAGAAGCAGATCTGGTGGCTGAGGGAGAAGAAACGAAGGCTCGCCGAGACAAAACAAAACAAAAAATGACCTCCCCGTTTCCGGCAAAGACCACCAGAAGCCGGGGAGTCACCAGAGAGCATTAGATCGACGGCCGATAGCTACCTTGGAATTCGTGTCTGGGAGAAGAAATTAGGGCGAACCTTGGCCCGTGTTGAATAGCGGGTCTCTATATTCTATTATGTTATTACGTTTTTTTTTGTTTTTTCTTTGAAAATTATGTTATTATTAAATAATATAAATATCTAATTATTATTATATTAATATGTTAAATATCTTCGGTTAACCGACATTGTTAAGTTGGTAACATTTGGCTATAAATAGCCCTTTTACCATGTATTTGAGAACATAACAATAAAAGAAAGTGAATGATAATTAACTTGCTCACGTTCTTCGTGTAGGAATATATATGAAATCTCATTTTCTAAAATAATTTTCACAACACGTTACCGTCTCTTGATCCGGTCATTTACCAAAAAGGTGAGGTTTAATTATAACTAATTTATTTTACAAAAAAAGAACTATGTCTTTTATATTTTCGTTTATATATTATTTTGGAAAGATGGACGCTGCCTTCTCCGAACTGAACGTTATGGTAGGCTATGCCTCCACGATATGATCATATGGCAGACTATGTCTCCTCAAATCATATTTATGGAGTGGTAGGTTAAACCTACTCCTCAATCAAAATTATCGTTAAGGTAGGATATGCCTCCACGATCATGATCATATGGTAGACTATGTCTCCTCAGATCATATGTATGGAGTGAAAGGTTATGTCTCCTCCTTAAATTTATGGTAGGCGATGCCTCCTCAATTATTTTAATTTTGTTTTTTTTTAAGTATGTATATTAATTTCACATTTATATTTATGCGTTTAAATTTATGTATTTAAATTTATGCATTTAAATTTTGTATTTATATTTATGCATTTAAATTCATACATTTAAATTTTGCATTTATATTTATGCGTTTAAATTTATGCATTTAAATTTATGCATTTAAATTTCACATTTATATTTATGCATTTAAATTCATGCATTTAAATTTTGCATTTATATTTATTCGTTTAAATTTATGCATTTAAATTTATCATATTTCTAGGAAAAAATCACATGGATGTCGTCGTCCTGAGATGATTCTTCAAATTATGTTTATGTTGAATTATTGCCGGAGTGGAAGTTTTTGCCTCCTTCTTAATCGAGTTGTAGGCTATGCCTCCTCTAAAACGACATCAAATGAAATGATATTTTATGTCACCATTTACATGAAGGCTTGAAAGATAATGGACCATCATGCTCGTCCAACTAGATTGACTCCATTCTCAAAAGTTTCATTATCAAAAGTGAATGTAGTAGCAACCAGTAATTGTAATAATTTTTGATGACGAGAATGCATACACGATAGAGTCTGTGATCGCTTATGAATAAGGTGGTAGACATGGACGTGGAAAGAGGTTCCAGTCTCATAAACTAAATGAAAATCGTGTAATGAAAACACAAACGAGAATGTTTGTTACATGTTTCGCATAACATAAAATTGGATATGTATATGTCGTATGCCAAAATGTTTAGCCAATCTGTATGGAAAATTACATAAGACATGAGGAACGATATTAAACCGATTTCCTCTCGGTTGAATATTTGTTTAATGGCCTATATAATAATACTCATATTGATGTCACAAGTTTCTTGTTGATAGGATAAACAAAGAACTTAAATCAATATGACATGATGTCATGAATTGGGATTCTTGGTGAAGATATCGGTCTGGCAGACAATGTTAAAGTACAGATTGTAGACGATATTTCTCTTGTCTCAGAATAATAAAAGACTCCGCCGAAAGCGTGAGTGCCATACTGGTAATGCAAAGGTCATCATAGGCCCGAATGAGCTGGTTTTCAATGTTAAAGGAAACTAAATCTTATATTCCCCTAAAATCTACAGAATTTTGTTAAATTTCGGAGATATATGCAGGGATAGATAATAAATGACATTGAAAATCTTTGCATTACATCGGAGGAGAAACATGCGTTGGAAGAATGCCAATGATGTCCTCCGAATTATAAATATGATTGAATTATATGGTTTTTGGCCAAATCACTATTTTTGGTTGAAATAGCTCATTGCATATGATGGTTTGATGAAAGTGAATTCTCCGCGTTAGGGGGAGGATTGAGAGAATCACCAAATGATAACACCTAGTGTATACACTCTTTGGCTTATCTTGATTCTCCTACTAATAACGCGAGGTGGAAGTTCAAAAAGGATCCAAGTAAGTAATTCATGATCCTAGAATGGGATTCATTCAAGATGGATATATTGTATGAGTTATCATCTCAAAGGGGAGAATTAACGAATCCCACATCGACAGTAAGTTGATAATATTTGTAAAATGAATCCTAGATTTGATCACTCTAGTGAGCTCATGTTATGCAGTTTGTCACCTATTGTCGATGAGATAAATTTATGCATACATATGATTATGTTCACACTCAAAATGAGCTTATTTATAAGCAAATCCAAGGGATTGCAATGACCAATTATGGTAAAGTTTAATCTCCTTATTTTGGCATGGGTGTAAGATATATGCTTTCCACACCGCATATAAGTAACATCCACAGAGGATAAAACATAAGAGCTGGAGATGAATCTCGCTCTAATAATGTTGAGCTATCACTCGGTGATGTGCTCGTTGTAAGATTTTCATATTATCATTGTGGTGAGAATTTTCTCCCATCCTTATAAAGAGAATCATGAATAATTGGAATCCTTGAACAAATGAATGCGAACTTGAGGTTCAAAGTTTCAAAGGATCATTATTCAGATATATTGCAAATCTAATGTGAATGCTGATGGATGAGATTTCAGTGTGATCCTTGCATAAATGAATAATGAACTTGAAGTTCAAAGAAATCTCATATTCAGCTTAGAATGCTCATATAATAATAGTGTGTCTATGGCACGTGAGCAACGTGATAGAACCCTTTGGTTCCAAAGCTAAAGTAAATCCTCATAAGAAAAAGGAGCAAATGACTATTGGAAAGAGGATTAAACTCCCGAAGAGGAGTAATGAAATCGCTGTCATGGTTAATAATAATAATATTAGGTACCTGAATAAAAATCAATATATTTTGCCGAATGGGCCGAAAACGAACGATCCGAGTCTGTTTGAGCATGTACTTCTTGACTCGGCCCAAAGTCTCGGAAATACAAGTCTTGTGGGTTAAACCTAAGCTCGTATCTCGTATAAATTTATTCAGTATTTCTTGTTAACGGCTAGGGACGTATAAGTTGTTATTACGAAGATGGGTTGTGGCTAGTTGCGCGTCCAGAGATGAAGATATCAGCAAATATCTGAACGTTTAATCTAAGCGGAATATCCGTTCGAAAATTTTGAGGAGTATGTTCAGATCGGAAGTTCCTAAGGAATGTGTTCGGCTCGGAACTTTGAAGGACTGGATTGTGGTTCGAAAAACAAGAAAGGAGATTTTCGGATCCGAACTAGTTTAGATCGGATCCAAGCTGGTTCAGCTCGGAATAAGCTCGTTCGAATGTTTTTGCCTATATGTGGCTTATGTCGAGAGATGTGTTTGTCCGACTGATCCAATCGTATGTTTGATTGAATAGTTTTGTTTATTTCGTATACAACGTTATCCATATGAAGAGTTTCGTATTAAATGTCATTCATACGAAATGTCATTGATACAATGCCTTTCGTACGAAATTTTAATGATATGAAGCTTTGTTTATAAGAAGTGTGGTGAACGCCTGTGTCCGATCACTTGCTCACGGTTTCGGCTACTATTTTCGTCGAGAGGATTTTGAGCCCAACATATTTTATTTTAAAGAATACTAGATGAGGATGCATATGCATGTGAATATAAAATATCAGGTAAATTTTTATCAAAAGCAACACAAATAAGTTTAAGGAAACAAATCAGATTCATGAGTGGGTGTAGACACATTTTCAAAGAAAACACCTTCTCATGAAAAATAACATTCCTAGAGATAGAAACCACATTAGTGTCAAGATCTAAAACTTTATAACTCTTCTAACCAGAAAAATATCCTAAGAAAACATAAGAAGAAGTTCTCGGAGTAAAGTTACTTCGATCCTTAGTGAGAGCTGAAACATAGCAAAGACATCCAAAGTTTTTCAGAAAAGAATAATCCGAAGGTTTCTATACAACTTCTCATGAGGATATAACTTGTACAAGACAAAAGAAGGAGTTCTTTTAATCAGAAACACATCAGTTTTGACACAATCAGACCAATAGACCAAAAGAACATTATATTGGAAAGTAATACACGTACAACATTGAATAAATATTCATGCTTGCGTTCAACAACCGAGTTTTGTTGAGGTGTATATGCACATGAAAATTGATGTATGATTCCATTATCTTTAACTAAAAGCAAGTTCATGAGCATTATCGATATACATTGTTTTGATCACAGATTTTTACTGAGTTTTAACTTATTGAACGAAATCTAGAAAGACAATGGATACTTCATTTTTATTTATTAGCATATAAAGTCATGTCTCACGTGTACAATTATCAACTATTGTCATAAAGTAATGATATTCTTCTATAGATTAAACATAAAAAGGACCCCAAACATCTAGATAAATGAGATCAAAAGTAAATTCAGATAAATGACCATGTGAAACAAAAGACAGCTTTCATTGCTTAGCTAATGGACATACAACACAATGATCTATAAATGACTTAGACATAAGTAATGAACGTGAAATGTACTTTAACTTGTTGTGAGACGGATGACCAAGACATTGATGCCAGTTGTGTCCATCTTCTACTAAGGATCCACAGAAACGAGATGATAAATTTGAGACTTGATTATCAAACATGTGTAGACGGTGCAAAAGAACTCCTCTACCAATCATCACGTCCCAAATATTGTCTTGTAGGTAACATGAATCATTGTATGAATATGCAGAACCATTAGTATCATGCTACATATAACTCATACTAAGCAAGTTAAACTTAAAAGCTGACACATAAAGCACATTATACAAGATGAGATGTTCAGATAAGTGTATGGTGTCGGTGTGAGTGATAGGAACACTAGTGCCATTTGGAAGGGAGACTGTAACTCCTGAAACAGGAAAGACAATACTAAACATTGACAAGTCAGAGAAAACATGACCAGTGGCTCCACTGTCAATTATCCAGGCACCATTTGAAATATTTGATATAATGAGGAAATACAATGATGGTGAAAAGTGAAAATATGATTTTCAAAACGTAGATTAGATGGGAAAATACTATTGAGACATTACCAGCATAAGATATCAGCCATGAAACCTTTTCTGTAATAGAAGTTGTAGGGGAAGGAGTTGCCGTCTCTGGAATACATACATAAACACTGAGATGATGAATAAGAGGCTGACCTTGATCGGCAGAGAACTGGCTAAGGTCCAAAAATGGTGCAGTTGGTGAGGTATTAGCCACTGCATTGGCTATTTGAGATTAATTATGTGGAAAAGATGGACGAGGAACATATCCTTGAGGCTGCATAGAAAACTGACTAGAAGTCATTGGATTTGACTTAGCATATTTATAACCCGTAGGATAACTAATGTAGACGATATCACAAGATAAGATCGGAGATCAAAGGATTCTGATAAATCATGTTGCTTAGAGTTCTCACGAGTTCGGTATTAAACGAGGAGAAGACAAAGACTTGAAGGAGTAGTAATTCTCTTTGTTTATTAATCAAAAACCAACTTCTACATAATGATCGACATTCCCCTTTTATATGCACAAGGAGATAACACCAAATATCAGAGAATCTATTGGAGATAACACCAAACTCCAAAGATAAATCCAAGATGAAAATAACTAATAACAGAAAAATCATATGAAAACCAAAACCAACACAAAACTAAACCAAAAATGGTTTAGTAACATACTTAGCCGATTAGTCGCTACATCAATAACCCCAAAGTTTGAAACATTGTCCATTGTGCTTGCAATATATGCAAAAAGGACGATGTTGTTGTTGTTGAGGACGTTGACTAGAAACACAAATAGTATTATCAACAGAATCAGAATATCCAGCTTCCACAGAATCAAAAAAGTGTGAAATGAAACAGTCTTGTGCTTGGTAGAAGGTTCGATACCTCATTGGCATTCCTCTTTAGCAACCATATGAAAGACTTCTTCAATTGGAGGATTAATTTCAACATCAAAATGTGTATACATGATGGTTCATAAACTTCATTTATGCCATCAAGAACTTTGTAACTCGACTCCGCTCTTGGAGTTTCTCCCACAAAGTTGCAGCATTACACTTGCATGTCCCACACGTAGAAACTAGTATTTCCACATAATTCTTGTATTCCTTTCAAAGAGTAACCAGACTATTGTAATTCGTGCTAACGTCCATTGATCCTTGCAAAATTGAGCTTGAACGTTGTTCTATCGCAAAGATCCTAGGCGCATCTTATTTTTTAAAGCGGGTTAATATCTTCTTATAAATCGCTTCAGTTGTAGGCAAGAAAAGAAAGCTATGTCATATCTTCTTATCTACTGAATTCATTAACCATGTGGCTACAATATCTTTGCAATGACTCCACAAACCCATTTATTCCGCACATTTAGAGCTATATGAACATATCTTCTCCATGAGTGAAAATCTATTCCATAAGAAAGACAATATGTGACAAGAGTCAATCCGACGTGATCAGTAGAATGTAAGTAGTACAGATTGTTGTAGCGGTCGCGAGAGTTAAGTGATCCAATGTGAGAATCGTGAATCACATGAATTTAAGTTACCGGAGTCCTTTATGGATTTAAAATAGTCATCGATGTAGAAAATCAATTCGATTTGAAATATAAAAGAAGAATGACTTTGATCGAAGGTCAATCAAAGAGATGAAAGAATGGAAACAAGAAAAAACAAAAGCGAAGAGATGAAATCGATCATTTTTAGAATCAGTCTGAGAACATAAACGATAATCAGATGAGAGATCGAGATGCTCATCGCAAGAAGAACTAATTTGTAAAAACGAACAAGAAAAGCTTGAAATAAGAAATAATGGCGGAAGCAAAATCTCTGCTAAATTTGTTAGAAAAGCTTTGATACAATATTAATTTGGTAAAGTATATTTCTCATTAGATGGAAAAAAAACTTTTACATCAGAGTATATAGTATTGGTACAAAGTAAAGAAAATTTAACCAACCAACTAAACCGGCTACAGAAAAACTTGCGTATAACAAACGAACAGATCTATAGCTGCGGCTGCGGCCAGCCGCGCGTCTATCAAACAAACAACAATTGTTGCGTTTGACCGCAGCCACAACCGCATGCCGCAGCCGCAGCCGCTTGCGTCTGACAAACGAACAAACCTATATACAAATAACTCTAATATTTCATAGTAAAAGGAATTTGAATCGTGAAGATAAAAAAGTTAACTTTTTATGTTAAAACTAGACTACGACATCTTTCCTTCGTTAAATATTGTTTGTAGAATGTTTTCGTTGACACGAAAAGGTATGAATCCCGTAACACTTGAGACATTTTTAACTGAGATCCAATTTAAATTTCGATGAAATAGCTTCACAATATCGTTTTTGAATGTCATTGTATGTTGGGTGATGGAAAAAACAGACATTGTGCTTCGTGTCATTATTGGGATCGGAGGGCCACCTCAATAATGAATTGAAAATGAGCATATAATATATATTTCATCACACACAGATATATATACATACATATATATATATATATAAACTGTAGCTAGCTTTTAAATAAAGAAAAAAATTGTAGCTAGTTTCAACAAGAGTTTTTGAATAAATTTGAGTATTATTATATATGAAATTTTAAAATAAAAAAAAGTTACAGAAAATTCGTGTAATATGTATTTTTGTGTATATATAAGCTAATAAGTTGGATAATGTTATTGTGTGGGGATAGTAATACGATATTACTGAAGACGACATCAACTCTGCGTTTATGGACGACTAGTTGGACAACCTCCACATTTTGTGTTTTATCGACAATATTGAAAAATAAATTAAATTATTATGTATTTTGGAAAATTATAACTAATACTAAAAAAATGAACAATAGACACAGTGCGCGTTAGCAAGTTTAGGGTTATCCAATTTTGTATATTACTATGTGCCATTGATTCTTCGTAATAACATACAAGAAATAGGCAAACATTAACGGGATAAACGGGAAAATAATGTAAAATGTATACCTGTTTTGGTAGAAAATATACTTTGTAAAAATATGACATCCTTCTGTAATCGACGGCAAACACGCTTATAATCGACAACCACAGTATTTAAATTTGTGGACCAGTGATTTATTAGAGATGGAAATAAACGAGTAAAAATGTAAAAAGTAATACAAGGAACTTAGTGTGAAAAAACAGAGAAGAGAGTTTTGAATGAAATACTTTTATTGATATTTTGCTTAACGATTACAATCTTTGAACATTCATACTTATAGACTGAGAAGAACCATCTCGATCTTTACACAATGAGATCACCTTTACACACGTCACTCATCTAGCCACAGCTCAATGATTGGAGAGAATTAAATCGGTTTTGATGTACAATGTCCTTTGCACAGCCTGTCCTCATCCTCTGCATATCCTTTGGTTTTGTCTTTATATGATGCTGGTCAACATTACCGTTGAACATCACTTGGGCTGCTGTGTGTGGACTTTGTAGCTGGGCCTTGGGCTTCATACTTACATCCCCCCTCAAACTGATGGTCGGATGTAGTCGAACATGCAGTTTGGATCTCAACTCCTCAAACGGTCGACGAGCTAAGGACTTGGTAAACACATCCGCCAACTGCCGTTCTGCAGGTATGTGCTGAATTTCCAGAACTCCAAGTGCTACCCTTTCTCTAACATAGTGGTAATCACATTCTATGTGCTTTGACCGGTTGTGAAATACTGGATTCGCAGTTAGATGGACCGCCGACAGGTTATCGCAACGGAGAAGAGCTGGTTTTACTTGGGAAATACGTAAGTCTCTGAGAACAGATGAGATCCATGTCAGCTCAGCTGTTGTAGTTGCCAATGCCCTGTACTCGGCTTCAGTAGAGGATCTTGATATTGTTGGCTGTCTTTTGGCAGACCAGGAGATGACATTTGTCCCAAGCATGACACAGAAACCGGTTGTCGAACGTCTTGTATCCTTACATCCAGCCCAATCACTATCACTATACGCAAGTACTGTAGTATCACTCTTATTTGACAGAGATAAGCCTATGGAAGATGTCCCCCGAAGATACCGTAAGGTTCGTTTCAACAAGCCAAAATCAGATTTTGTTGGTGAATGCATCCGCTGACAAATGAAATTTACAGCAAACTGTATATCCAGCCGTGTTATGGTCAGATACTGCAGCTTTCCGGCCAAACTGCGGAAGTAAGTTGGCTCTGGAAAAGGTCTTGTATCTTCAAATACAGAGTCCAAACGCAGTGGTAGTGGTGTATGAATTGGGTTGCAGGAAGACATACCTGCAAGATGTAAAATTTCTTCAGTGTACTTGGTCTGATGGAGAAACAAACCATCCTTGTGTGAATGTGCCTGAACCCCAAGGAAGTAGTGTAGATCACCCAAATCCTTCATTGCAAACCTCTGACCCAATTCATGTATCAATGTCCTGAACAGTTGTTGGTTGGATCCGGTAAGTAGAATATCATCTACATAGAGAAGCAGCACAAGTGTATCGCCATTATGATGATATATGAAGAGAGAAGGATCAGCCCTGCTACACTCAAAGCCAAACTCAAGAAGATAATTGCTAAACTTATGAAACCAAGCTCGTGGCGCTTGCTTTAAGCCATATAAAGCCTTTTTCAGTGAACAAACATGCTTTGGATGAACCGGATCTTCAAACCCCGGAGGCTGAAGCATGAAAACTTGCTCATGTAGATCACCGTGCAGGAAAGCGTTCTTTACATCGAGCTGAGTAACATTCCAGCCCTTTGAAGTAGCCACAGAGAGAACAATCCGAATGGTTGATGTTCTCATTACTGGACTGTAAGTTTCATTGAAATCAACCCCCTCTTCTTGGTTGAAACCCTTTGCAACCAAACGTGCTTTCAACTTGTCAACAGTACCATCTGCTAGAAGCTTGACTGTAAACACCCAGCGACACCCCAAAATGTTCATAGAGTTGGTAGGTTGTACCAGAGACCATGTATTGTTTGTCTGTATAGACTGAATTTCTTCTAACATAGCTTGCTTCCATCTCGGATGTTGTAACGCCTGCTTAACAGTTGTTGGTAACGTTGGAATGGATTGACTAACAACAAGAGCATACTGTGGGTTTGGTTTACGGATGCCATGTTGTAGTCTTGTGACCACAGTACGTTCAACAAGAATTGCAGGTGCATCAGGAAGAACCGGAGCCTCCACTTGTTCTACTGCAGGTTCGTTGACTAGATTGGCAGGAACATTGTCATCTTGGGGATACTCAGTGACAACTGCAGCAGGTGGAAATGGAGATATCATGGGCCTTGGTAATGATCTTGGTGGTATTGAGTCTGCATCTGCAGCTTGCCAAGCTCCAAGAACACCAGTATTGTATCTTTGGACATAACATGTCGACATGTCGACTTATATATACCATTCCTGTTGGAGGATAATAACATTTGTACCCTTTGTACTGAGAGTGATAACCCAAGAAAACACACTGCAGAGATCGCGGCTCGAGTTTATGCTCAGTATAAGAACGAAGACAAGGGTAACAAGCAGACCCAAACACACACAGAAAAGAGTAGTCCGGAGCTGTGTTGAACAAGATCTCATAGGGACTTTTCTGATGCAATGTCTGACTTGGGAGAAGGTTGGTGATGAAGTTGGCTGAATAAAAGGCTTCTACCCAGAACTTCATAGGAACTTTACTCTGAAAAATCATAGACAGAGCTAGCTCAGTTAAGTGTCTGTGTTTTCTTTCAGAGATTCTATTTTGTTGTGGAGTCGATGGACATGAAATGAAGTGTTGTATTCCCTGATTCTTCAGATGATTGCGAAACCTTATACTCATGAACTCACCTCCACCATCACTTTGAAAGATTTTAATCCTTTTGTTAAACTGATTTTCAACTTGTTTTTGGAAGGCAATGAAGACTTCACAGAAATCAGACTTGAGTTTTAAAGGAAACATCCATGAATACCGGGAGAAGTTGTCAACAAAAACAGCATAATACTTGAAATCTTGGACTGATACAACCGGAGAAGGACCCCATAGGTCACAATGAATTCGACCTAGAGGTTCCATTACACTAGACTCAGATGAATGAAAAGGAAGTTGACAACTCTTGCCCATTTGACATGGTTCACATACGAAACTAGAACAACTCTTATTGACTGAAATAACTTTATTTGAACTGAGATATTGTAGAACTTGAAGATTGGCATGACCTAAACGTTGGTGCCAGATAACATCACTTGCAGAAATTTGCCTGTTGGAGTAGAATGCAACAAGCTTTGGTGTCTCCAACACATAGAGACCTTCACGCCGAGGGTCTTTGGTGATTACCTTCTGAGTTTGTAAGTCGATAACACATACATTATTAGCATCAAAGAAGATCCCACATGGGTAATCTTCGCATAATTTGGACACAGATAATAGAGATTTCGTCATAGATGGGCAAACAAGTATATCATTGAGAGGAAGACTACCTGCAGCAGTAGGTAAGGTAGTGGAACCAACGTGAGTGATAGGTAGGAAAGCTCCATCAGCTACCATGACACTTTCCTGACCATTGTAAGGTGTTGCAGACTGAAGAGGAGTTGTGGTTGGTGTCATGTGAGCTGATGCTCCTGAGTCTGGAAACCATTCTGTTCCACGGGTGTCTGAGACATGAAGAGCAGTATGAGCTTGTGGAGTGTCATCACTCTGATAGGAGGCATCAAACCTGTTCCAACATTTGAGAGCAACATGACCCATTCTACCACATATCTGACAGACCGGACGAGTACTCTGACCTGAGCTACCAGACTGAGACTGATTCCAGCCAGTATTATTAACCTGTTGAGAAAACCCCCTGCCACGGGTTGAGAAACTTCCTCTGCCCCTGTTTGATCCAAAACGAGAGTAAGAGCTTCCTCTACCCCTTTGCACATAACCTGATTTCTGAGTCTGAAAGGCTAAATGTGGAGAAACATCTGAAGTTACTTCATAGGACTGCAGCTTGGACTCAAAACCAGAAATTTCCAAAACAACATCATTGAAAGTTGGTGTTGGGTAACGAGACATAGAACTTTGAACCACTGTCGTGATAGGATCATACTCACGACCTAATCCATTAAGAAATGTAAAGATTTTCATAGATTCTTCAACAGGTTTACCAATGGAGCTGAGATTATCACAAGTGGTCCTGAACTCACGGCAATATTCAGAAAATGTCTTCCCTTTCATGGTCAGAACCTGAAGACGTCTCCTGAGCTCGAACTCCCTCGCCACTGAGCTCTTGTTAAAGTTGGCTGCTAAAGAAAACCAGACGTCTTGAGAGGTGGAGAGAGCATGAACCAGACCAAGAACCTCCTCGGAAAGAGTACCAAATAACCATGACTTTACAAGAGCATCAGTGCAGATCCAATCTTCATGATCTGGGTTTGGGATCTGAACCACCGTGTTGTTGACAGTATGAGGGATGGTGGCTTGAGGAGCTGCGGACTGACCATTGACAAACCCTAGTAGCTTCTGAGATCTGAGCAGGGATTCAAACTGAGTCTTCCAGAGAAGATAGTTTGTATCATTTAGCTTAATAGTGACTGAGCTAGCAACATGCATACTCGAAAGAAAAGGAAATGGATCTTGTCTCTTTGCCATTACAGCACCTGTTAAGGTCTAGGAGAGCTCTGATACCATGTGAAAAAACAGAGAAGAGAGTTTTGAATGAAATATTTTTATTGATATTTTGCTTAACGATTACAATCTTTGAACATTCATACTTATAGACTGAGAAGAACCATCTCGATCTTTACACAATGAGATCACCTTTACACACGTCACTCATCTAGCCACAGCTCAATGATTGGAGAGAATCAAATCGGTTTTGATGTACAATGTCCTTTGCACAGCCTGTCCTCATCCTCTGCATATCCTCTAGTTTTGTCTTTACCTGATGCTGGTCAACATTACCGTTGAGCATCACTTGGGCTGCTGTGTGTAGACTTTGTAGCTGGGCCTTGGGCTTCATACTTACACTTAGCTGTTCGAAGATTGACATGGAGTCGAAGAAAAACAAGTCAAGTAACATGGACGAGTCAAGAGGCAGTTCTTGAAGAAACAAACATCTTAAGAAGCTTAAGCTTAATGAAATATGAAGAAGTTTTCATTTTTTTGTCATCGAATTCATTTTCTCTTATGATAAGTTTTC
The DNA here is from genome assembly GCA_030180135.1 of Orychophragmus violaceus. NCBI lineage: Eukaryota > Viridiplantae > Streptophyta > Magnoliopsida > Brassicales > Brassicaceae > Orychophragmus > Orychophragmus violaceus. The sequence continues at coordinate 12,256,690 of CM058232.1, forward strand.
CTTATTCTTAAAGAAAAAAAGAAAAAGAAGATTGGCAAGAAGATTCGTACATCTCGATTTAGAAAGTAAGTTAGAGTTAGCAAGAAATATCTATTGTGTATGAATATATGTGGAGAAAACATGTGACTTCACACAATAGAGAACTTTTAACATCAGAATTTTTAGATTATTTTGTAAGAAAGCAAACACTAAAGAGCTTAGATTAGCGAGAGAGGCTTATATTGCATATTTTGGACGTGAAATGCTATATTAATAAGTAAAAGCATGTTTTAAACTTATTGAAAATTCGTTTTAGATGAAACTTATAAGTGCATTAAAAATGATTTAGTGACATATTCTTATAAAAAAATTCCTTATATTATTTTGTGTTCTAATTCCATTATAACTAGTTCTCGTACTCTGAATTGGTATTACTAGAATCATAATATTTTGATCCAGATGCAAAATGAATAGGAACATGATTGTGCTGAACAATATACAACCCCAATTCACCGCTGGATCCCAGCCGAGCAGGCTCAAATAGGCTAGCTCACCACTTTCATGAAACATTCAAACATGCATGTAGTAAACATAAACATAACACACAAAAAAAAAAAGAACAAGGGATTCAATAATTCGATGATGAGCAATCAAAAACAGTTTGAGCATAAAGAAACAAAAGGAACATTATTAAGAGCAGGACCACTAACTATAATTCATATCAAAATTAAATTAAGAAGATTCAATAATTCCATTAAAAGAGTTGACAACTTGTTAACCTACTTGTATAATTAAAAAAAGATTCCGAAATCTTCACATCAAATTTCACTCGGTAAAGCATAAAGAAACAAAAAGGTCCAACATGAAACAATATTTTACAAATGCTTTGAAATAAAATAATACTAACTAATAGTACTATCAATGATGTAAATCTATTAAAGAAACATTAGTTATATTTAGAATATGTTTTTTGCTGTTTTGGTATCAATCATCTTACTTAGCTTTTTGATAGAACAACTGCTTTTATGTTTTATGTTAATTATGTTTTTTTTTTGAACAAATGTTTTTGTTTTTTGAGCCTTATGTTTTATTGCACGACTTTAAATTTGTGTTTGCACTTAAACACGATTTACTAGTTTGCCACTACTAAACTTTAAATTTATATAAATTATTATTACTATAACACAGATATATAATATGTTCAATTCCATATATATAATTTTAAAATAAAGAAGTATGAAATGAATATCTAACAAAAATATATGAAACATATTAAAAATTTGGAGTGATGAAGACAAATATGCCTTTGCGTTTGTTGCCACATAAATAAAATTGTGTGATTCTCTGAGTAATTATATTTTCATTTTAAACAATCATATTGATGGAAAGTATTTTTAAAGATTGCTGACGCGTGAATTCTTATCTAATTGGTTGCTTCTTACCTAATCAAAAAGATTAATTAGTGGAACATCATAATTAATCGACTAAAATATTTCATTTTATATATAAGTGATTGTTTAACTCCACCCACTGGCAATAGATTCCTGTCATCAGTCACTTACTTTTCATCTACGAGTTGAAATTTGATATAAGGAGATTTTAATACCAAGTGCAAGATCACGTATGCATTACTTTACGTCCCTTCATTTTTGATTCGTCGATAAAAAGTTGAAAACATGGAGAAATCTTATAATCTATTGTAAGACTCAACATCATGATGCAATCAAATGCGCCTTAAGCTTAACCTCTCGAGTCTCGTCGGGTAATGAAACTTGGTCCAGTTTCCAAATTTTCATAATTGTGTTGTTGTTGTGATATCTGTAACATGATCCTATTAGGACATATGCCCTCTCGATATAATGGTAGTCATTAGTTTCAGAATGTTTTGGTAAAAATGGATGGAGCCAGGTTTTAAAATCCATATTTTATGTCTTATTCTCATATATTTATTTCTAGGGAATAAAACCGATGTTTTCTTTTGAAAAAAAAACATTTGAGTTTTGAAAGGAAAACTATCTATTTATGATATGTAGTAAAATATTATTTTAAAGGAAATTAGGTAGATAATTTGGAAAATAATGTTGAAGGTTTGAGTTGCAATCATCATAACTGTGAGGTCGCATGAAGTTCACCTAAATGTAGGCTTAGGCTATACTAAATTTGGGAGCCCACTGAGAGAGTCACCCGCCACAGTGATGGGCTTTTATTAGAGCCCATGAAATTATTCGGCCTGTGAGAAGATTCTGAATCTCGGATTTCTGATTTTAGTAAGAAAAGCAACTCTATTTATTTCTAGAGAGTCTCTCTATTACAATCATGTTATCATTGTGGCTCTTGATCAAAGACTTTTTGAATGTTAATGTGACATTTTCTTTATGCAAGTACCCTAATTGATTGCATGCGATTCACCATTTCATGTTGTGAGAAGAAAAACTAACATTTAACATCACATTGCTAATAAAAACCAACAATATGCAGCTGCAGTGAAGTTTTCAGATCACACACAGTAAAACATTTTGTACACTGCATCAGAAACCAATATGTATCTGCAACATTATCAACCCACAGAAAGTGTGTAATCGAAGGGGGTGAAACTGCAAGTAACCTATGCCTGAGAGCATCACCTAAGATTATCACTGAACCAAAAAGAAAAAAACAATTTGCATCCATGATTCATCTCCATTGGTGAGAATCCCGAACAAATATAATTAGATTTTGGTAATTATATTAAAACATAGGAAGACAGAGAAAGATGTCTTAACATTGATAAGAACTCATTACCAGAGGCAAGTTAAACGCATTTGAACTTACAATGTACCGACTTATAAAAAGTGATAGATACGAAAAAAGGATGGAGATTTATTTACTGAAATCGTGTTCAAGAACCATCAGGCATCTCCCAGTTGTCTTCTTCTTCATCCTTATTCTTACTCTTGGTTGCTGCTGCTGCTTCTTCTCTGGTCTCTTGAGTAAACCTTGCAAATGGACGCCTGAAACAAACAACCCACCAAAAGAATGATGATGAACCAGACCATCTCTGCTATATTTCAATTCTTGAAAGCTAATCTGTGCAATTCTAATCTTCACAAGTCTATTAGAAACTGTCAATGGAAGTTAATCATCAATAAAAAATATGTTCTCAGCCTAACGAATTCAATCACTGGAAAATCGTTCAAGCTCAAACGAGATAGGAGGCTAAAAGACGAAACCTTTTCTTATTACGCTTAGCAGCATCACGAGTCCTCCGCTTCTTCTCGTCTTGTTTGTTCTCAAAATATCTCCTTCGTTTGCATTCTTGAATAACTCCTGTTCTCATCACTTCCCTTCGAAATCGATTCACCAGCCTTTCCTCAGACTCGTTATCTTCGACAAACACCTGCACGTTGTAGCCCGAGCTGAAGAAGAGCGTGTTCGAGTAAGCAAGCGACGGACATATCACTGAAGAGAGCTCAGAAGAAAGTGAAGCGGTAGAAGAAGGCTCCTCGACCGCCAATGATTCGATAGCGAGATCATTCCTACGCCTGTGGGAAACTGTTGGAGTAGGGAGAGTGAGATTGGGAGGAGGAGTAGCTTTCGTCTGAGATTTGAATGGAGAGATGAAGGAGATGAAGCTCGTGAGTGAGAACGAAGCCGCCATTGACACCTCTGCGAAGAAGAAGAAGAGATTGAATTGTGGATAAGAATCAAATCAATTCCCCCCAATTTCTAGGTCAGTTTGACTCAGTGGATCAACTACGGGTCAAGATTTGGAGCCCGATTTTGAATACGAGTTTGGGTATTTAAAATCGGGTGCAATAACGGGCTATTTCGTCTTTGGGCTTGATAGTTTCTTAAGGCCTAGTACTGGATTTTTTTTATTTGTCGGCTGGTATTCGTTTCTTCAAGTTAATTGATTTTCTTTGGAAAACACTAGGTATATACCCGCGCTACGCCGTATGATTTATTCTAATAATATTTTTTAAAAAATAATATTTATATTTGTTATATTTATTATATTTTTACTGTTTTGTAACTAAAGTTGCATAATTATAATTTATGCAAACAAAAATGAATTAGTTAGAGAGTTTAATTTTAGTTGCATGATAATAATTTAAGCAGAAAAAGTGAATTAGTTAAAAAGTTTTTCTAAAATATTCTGATGATTAAAACATTGAAAAGAAAACATTAATCCAATATTCTTAAATATATTATAATTTACAAACAAAATAGTGTAGAAGTTTAATCTTAGATTTAAGGTCGCCGAATTTGGAATCATCTTCGACACTTTGCCACTGAAATTATATATACCTTTAAGATACAAAAAGACGTGTACAATTGAAGTTGTTTATGTTCAACGTGTACAAAAAAAAATATTTTGATTGGCTATCACAAGAAATTTATTACACAAAATAATTTTATATATAAATTTATTATTTTAATAAAAATTAAAACATAAAAATTATTAATCTAATATAATAAATTATATATTAGTTCTTTTTCTATCTAATAAACATGAATTATATAAAATTTGGAAATTATGAATTATTTTTGTTAGTATTTCTTTGGTTCTAATTTTTTTCAAACTTTGCTATTTCTTTTAGTCTTTTATTTGATTTTTTTACCAATTTTTGATTAATTCATGTATCCATATCCATTTCATATGAAAAAAACAATAATAACATTCTTCTCCTTTCAATTCAGACAGTAAAAAAAAGAATTTCTTCATTTTGTCACTATTAAACTAATTTTTTCCACCATTATCACTCATAGTATCTATTTTTTTCTAAACTGTTTTTTACAATTGTTTTTTTTTTTTAATTAAAAAAAAAAACAAAAACACATCCGGTCCAAAATTGGTACTGCTCCTTTCACTATTTCTTTGAATTCAAAAACAGTATCAAAATGGTATAAGTCCAATTAGGGTTGTACAAATTCCCTAATTGAGCCAAAATTTATGAACTGAATTTCTCAAGCCCATACCAAATTGAATTATTAAAAAAAATTATATACTAATAACCAATTTCGAACAGAATCAAATCAAACAATATAAAAACCTCGACCAAAATGTATTTAAATTAATATTTTAATTATATATGTAATATTAAAATCTATAATTTTAATTAAATTAGTAGATTATTTTATTTTATTTTATTTTATAAATATTTTTATTAAAATCTAGAACAAATAATAATTTTGATCCAAAATGAAACTTATTTTTATAATCTTAAAAATCAAAAATCCTAAACTACAAATCAAACCCAATTAACCTACCATGATTATGAATGAAACCTATTGTTTCTACCGAACCCGAACATAATTTTTTGAACTCATCCGAACAAAATTATAAAGTAACCCGAATGTAATAGAAATTCATATTGAATCAACCAATCTCAAATTGAACCAAATCAAAATATTTATACTTAAATACCTAGAGATAATATAAACAATACGCAGGAACAAAGAGAGAGTTGTATAATATTCCTTTCTGTGAATGCATGAAACCTAAAAGCATGAAATCGTGTGATAAACAACTAACATCCTAATTTGGTTGGCTTGAAATTTTATTAGGTAGATCATAATTTTAATATTTCAGCAAAGATACAGAGATGGAAAACTAATTACTTTTTTCCTGAGTTGCTTTTGGAGGAATATCCCCCATCTCTTTCCTTCGGCTAAGCACTTAATTCCTCATCTTCGCATCAAATTTAGTCTCGTCTTCATCATCATCGTCATCATCATCGTCATCATCACTATGTCCAACTGGATCAGATACAGACAAGCTTTTATCTTTTTGAGCGGCTTCTTTCTTAGAACCCAGAGCTTCCCACAGTGTTTACTATTACTTTTTCATGGTATATTGTTAAAGATGTGGACAAACATTAGAAAGCATACATGTTACTGATTTAGTGTAGACTGTTTGAGGCCTCAATAGAGAGGGTTGCCGTGTTCCTTCAAATAGCTAACATTACCTGGAGACAGAAAAACATGAAAAACAATGCAATCAACGTAAAAGTCTATTCTTATAGCATATATAAATACAAATACACATAAAAACACAAGGTATTTCATTAACTTTAAACAAAATCTTTGCATATCACAATTTGATTGCTAAAAGTGGATTCTCTGTCTTCAGATAATTAATTTGACAAGAAAAATTAACCGAGTCTACTGAAGCCACATGAAGCAAACATAAAAAAGCTTCAGAGTAGAACGATTATGATTATATTCATACACTCAAATTAGAGTTGAAAGAAGGGTAGCATACAGTTTCAAAGTAGTAATCAGGCTTCGTGTAGTCCATAAGGAATACATCTTAGGTGCATCCATTTTGGATTCCTCAACTTTGACTGGAACTGAATCTGAGTCAACAAAACAAATCAGCTTTCTGCTACATCAAAATAATGCGATAGAAGCCATTTCTTCTTCAAACATACACCCTGAGACAAAGAAACAACACTTTAGGAGATAATATCATTCTTAGTTTAAATTAGTGTGGCACGTGTTAGACGGGACAGAGTAACACAAACCTCAAAAGTAAGAAACGGTTTGTATTGAGTAAGTCTCTCTGCTGAGCTGGGAAATGTAACAAAACTGCTTCTAGCAAGAACCTGCAAAAGAGAGTAGCAACAGGAAAGCGAAATTAACCAAAAGAACATCAATCATAGAAATATAACAGTCGACAACATAGAAGGAGCTAAATACTAATCAAACTCCAGCAGTTCATTGTTTCCACTTAGATAGCTCAGGGTCGACAGAAGATACGTTTAACGATTTGTATCTGTAATCAAAGGAATTAAATTCAAAACAAAAAGTTTAGAGTGTTCACAAGAGCATGAGAGCAAACCCAAAAGATTGAACCGAGCCAAAATTGAAGTTCAAAAAGATATGAACACACCCAAATTACAGAAACAACTAAAAATCAATCTAGACAAAACAATACCGCGAAACTAAGAACGAACCTCTCTCGATCCACAAACTATGTCTTCAGATTATAGATGTGTCTCAAGCTTAAAGACATATAAGCATCTCCGAGTTGAAAGTAACACCCCGAGAGCATAATGACCACCGAAGACACTTGGCCGATTCAATTGCATGAGATGAACTCGTGGATCTGCAATTTTGTCGGTTCAGAAGTTAAATACATGAAAATGAGTATAAAACTCAGGATCGAGCGTATATAATTGGAGAAATGGAACCCTAAACCCAAAGGAAATCAAATTCGTCATGAAACTCAGCAATTCAAGTGACAATTTTGTTTCATCAATGAAACCCAGAGGAAATCATAGTCGTATCCCAATGAATCAAATTCGTGGAGTAACGATGAATGAGAGAAATTCAAGCAAAATATCTGAGGGGCGAATGAGATCGGGAGGGGAAAGATGAGAGGCGGAGATTGTTCTCGCCTGAGGAACCCTAAACCACATCGAGGACGGCTGAGATTGCTCTCTCGGTGAAACAATCCACAAGAAGAGAGATCCCAGACCAAAAAAAAAATTAAAGGGAGAGAGAAGGAAACACATGTTGAGGATGACGTGGAGTTATGTTATAACTTGATTGGATCATCAAGTTTTTTCAGTTATTGACATGTCAACACCAAGGGGGTTGAAATGGCTGAGTTGGCAACACCAGGGAGAGACATTGTTCTATTACTGTGTTGATTTTGATTACTTGTTTTTAGAGATGTCAGACGGGCTAACTCAAGCTCAAATAGCCAAATCCAATGCGGTTTCAATTTTTCCGGATCAGGCGGGTTGGCCCATGCGGATTGCTGTCTGAAATCCAATGGTCCAAGCCCAACCGCATGTAATTTACGGATTAGCGGGCTGACCCGCGAGTTCCTATACAAACTTGCTTCATTTCAATTTCAGCTTTATAATTGACTATAAATAGATTTGTTTTCTAAGTTTTTAAATATGTTCTAAAAAAATTATATTAAAAACATTGATAACAAAAACAAAATTTTAAAACAACATTACAACAATAAAAAAAAGCAACAATCTTAAAGAAATAATCTTACTAATTGACAATCCTAAAAGTAAGAAAAGCAAAAATCCGAAAGTACTATTAAAAAAGAGCAACAAACACCAAAACACACAAAGGTAATACAAACTTTTTTTTTTCATTCTCTTTATTAACAACATATATAAATACATATCAATAAGCATAGTCAATGTGAAGTAATATTTTCTCTTGCATTCATTTGACGAGAAAAAAAGACTGGATAAGTAGTGGTTGTATTTGATCATAGTTGTATTTGTATCATAGAATCTAATTAGAGATCAAATACATATAAAAAAAATTGTAAGTGAACAAAAACAAGTCCTACACTCACATGCTCGCATTCTCATGTTCTAAAACAAATATTACAAAGCTAGACAACAAAACACACGCATATACATCTGTAGATTTTCACAACAGATATATTGTTAATATTCTTAAACAAAACAATTATAATAAAGACTAAAGAGCACGAGAAGATTGAACATGAATGTTTTTCGGTAAATTTAGAAATGTTCGCGAGCTAACCCAAGCTCAAATAGCCCAACCCAATGCGGTTTCAATTTTTTCTCGGATCTAGCGGGTTGATCCGCGCGGGCTGCGGTCTAAAATCTTATGGCCCAAACCCACCCGCAGCGAATCTATTTGGGCTCAACCCGCGGGTTACAACCCATTTTGACATCTCTACTTGTTTTTCTATATGTTTTGAACTGAGTTGATTACTTTTTTCATCTAAAATTATACATTTATTTAACTATGGTAAGATGCGTTTTTGTAATACAAAAGCCGGTAGAAGACAAATGTTTTTCAAAAACTAATTCAAAATATGAAATTTGTGGAATAAGTAGATATCCCCGAAAGCAAGTCCTATAAAAAACCAAAACCTACAACTAAACCAGAGAACAATCGATAAAATCTAAAACCAACCAAAAACAAACCAAACTTGCATATCATGACTCATGTGAAGATGCTTGAGCGAGATTTACCGTTATTACCACATTCCACCAACGATACCATTAACTATCTGAATAGAGGCTAAAATACCCTCTCTCAGGCTTAAAGAACTAAGACTATACAACCCAAAAAAAAACCCTACAAGGATCACTAAGACTCTTTAGATACGATTACGATCAATTTCTACACACCCAATAAACACCTAGATAGAAGCCTAAAAGAAACTGTAATCTAAAAAAAAAAATCAACTGAAGTCAAATCAACCAAAACTACCCCAAAGTCAAGATTAACCAGAAAATAAAATTATATTAGAAAGCACCCACAACAATCTCCCACGAATCAAAAAATCGCAAGATCAAATGTCAAGACCGAATTGTGAATCAACGAAAGCCTGAATTAAAAAGGTAACTAGAATTTCTATTCTAAAACCGAATGACCCACATCTTAAACCCAAGCCATAAACTAGATACAGCTCCAAATCAAACCTAAACCTAAAACCCGACTACATAGACATACCTACAGAGCGACTAACTCCACATAAACTCGACCTAACCCCACCTAAAACGCCGGAGAGCCCAAGATCAAAAGCTGAAACACAGACTCACCAACAAAGAGGAGAGGGCATTCCGAAGATGGCAGAGTAAACGGCGGCGTCAGCACCACGGAAGCATGCACAACAAACCATGAAAAAATTGCGACGACCGGCGACAAGCGGAAAAGACAATGGCACCCGGAGAAAAGGAGACATCATAGGAGATCATTGGCGTGAGATCCTCCCCACCACCGGCAGAGAGCGCCAACCGAAAAACAAACAGATAAATTTAAGGTGGTGACTGTCCTCGTAATTCGTGCCTTGGAGAACCTTACTAGGGAGAACAATAGCCAATCATTTATTTTATTAATTAGATGGGATTGTATGTGCCCTAGGAAAGATTCGCTCCCAGACGTGCTCCCCGAGGCAGCCGCCGCCACCACCGACCACCTCTCCAATGTCCCCTTCCCGCGTCATTTCGCCTCTTACGGTTAACTACCTTGCTCTTCCTCACTTTCACCATGTTTCCTGCTGACCTCCGTCTCCCGAGCCTCTTAAACCTTCAGACTTTCTGCCTCCGCCGAGCGTCCACCCTTGTACTCCGCCGCCGCTCGCATGTCCTCCTTTGCTGCTGCCGACTTCTTCTCCTTTGCTCGCGGCTCCTCCTCCTTTGATCGCGTTTCTGCCCCTCAATCTTTGCCATCTCCGCTCACTACTCCTTCGTTGCTACTTCAGCTCACCGGATTTTTCTCCTCCTTCCCCGATTTCAGATCTTCCACCATCTTTGACTGTCAAGTTTATGTGCTCTGTTGAACTTATGCCTTGACAAATTTGTACCCTGTTTTAGGGAGCTTCCCGATCTCTACCTCGAGCCTTTTGTCGTCACCTGCAGAGATCTCTTTGTTATCTGGTTGTCCTTTGTCGCCGCCTGACCTGCCAGATGCTCATCTTCTGTTATTCTCCATGACCTTAGCTTCATATGTATCTCTCTCCGCTGCGGGAGTCATTTCTCTTTGGACTATTCCTAGATTCTCATCCTACAATCATTTCCTCAGTTGCAAATGGTGTTGTTTGGTCTTCTTAGGAATAAATCCAGAGCGTGTCTTTATAAATCCTCTTTGAACTTGGTTTTTCTGACTCCATTTCGAAAAGGTTCAATCTATATAATTCTCTGGTTCTTCTTGGAATTGACTGGCTTTAGTCTTATTATAGGATTTATCTCTTTATGAGACTGCTAAGTTTTTTCTCGGCGTCACTTTACCTCAGTATGAGGATCTTCTTACTGCTTTATGCAGCTTTACTCTGGATTTTTCAGGTAATTTCCTCTTTCGTTGTGGCAGCTTGATGGTTTATGGCTTGATTCTTCCTTTCTTCCCGTTCTTCGGGTTTTATTGGATCTTAGTTGTCCGCTTTCCTCCTTTAAGGAGTTTACTTGCCTCTTTTCTCGTCATTTGTGATAAGTGATCTTGTTGTAGGGCGTGTATTGTCGAAGATTACTTAGACTTCAGTCTCGAATCTAATCAAAGGCTTGTTTGCGGCCACTTTAGAGATTGTTAAATGTGCACTTGCTGCTGTTTCAATTTCGGGTTTCAGTCCACTATATGTGTTCTTTAGTACCCATGGCTTCGTCTCATTTAGCAGCTTGATCGTCATTGAAAATGGAGGATTTCTCCGCGACTTTAGTTGTTTAAGTGGTTTGATTGCGCATATCTTGTTTTTTTTTAAACGTTTGAAAAGTCGTAATGACAATAGTTCAAAAGATAAAGTGCAAACACATGAATAAAACAGAGAAAGGCAATACTAAATCCTAATAGAAGGATGATCAAGTATCCCTTGTCTCTTCCAGTTGCAGGCAATCGTGAAGCCATGCTGGACCCCCCAATGTGAGATACGATCGGAAACGTCCATCTTTATTGACACTCTTCGCAATGTCTCTGGCAATCAAGTTGCATCCCACCGTTTCTTCCTCAATGACACATCTAGCAAAGTTGTTCCTTAAAGACCAGATACTGTTAAACAATACTCTAAATCTCGGCCACTCCTTCGGCTTCGTAATTGCATCTATTGCCATTTTACAATCTGAGACCAGTATGGCGTCATGTATTCTTAAGTCAGACAGACTCCGTAAGACCCATTCTATACAACGTAGTTCAGCTATAAGCTTACTTGTTGAAGGCGTTAAGGCGTCTCGGGCATGAAACCTTACCAAACCTTTGTGATTTCTTGCAATCCATGCAATTCCACTGAGCATATGTGCATTTCTCCAGTTAGCATGAATGTTACATTTGATTGTACCTGTCGCAGGAGGTAGCCATTTCTCAGTTACTCGCATGGTCGTAAGTCTCCTTGTATCCTCTGTCTAAGAGATAGCATTAATCGTGAACCATTCCCTTGCCTCATCACTAATTCTCAGATCTATAATATGTGGTGTCTCTTTAATCGAAGCTATCAGAGCGGCATTGCGATGTTTCCAGCCATTCCACATACACCAAGGAATGCATTGTCGAACTTGCTCAGGAATACTGTTATCTTCCATCAGGTTCATCATGTATCTTATATTTGATGTGATCGAGTTTGTAAAACCTCTAACAGGCCGCGGAATTGAGACTGCAGTAATGATATCTGTAGCGGCAGGGCACTGAAACAACATGTGTGATATAGTCTCTACTGCTGATCCACAAAGCTTACAAGTGTTGTCAATGAGAATCCCCCTTGATCTTAACCGGTCTGAGACTGCTTGTAAGATCTCAATTCCGCGTATCCAAAGATAGCAAGAATTTTAGGGTTTTTCTTAAGAGATTCTAAAAGAAGAATTTAAGAACACGGTGAGAGTTTAGGAAACTAGGGTTTCGCCTTAATTCTGAGATAGAATAAAGCGGTGAAAAGAATGCTTAAGTCGCCGGAGAGAGTTTTAGGTCAAATCGGCTCTAAAGTCTCTCAGGCTAAAAGTGTTATGAAAAGCGTAAGTGTTATTCATCAACTAGGTCTCCTTTTTATAGGGTTACAAGTCGGTTTAACCGATAAGGAAAAAGAAGATAAACACGAATATTTCCTAATATCTCGGTTATATCGAGATATGGAATATTTCCGTGTCTCGACATCGCTACGCGCCACCTTCGTTCTTCTTTCGGCTTGTACCTTCAACCCTAAATGTAAGTCGGTTGAGCCGAGTCGGGTTTAACCCGTGTTTTACCGACATGGGCCCTAAACCGTCTTTCTATTCTGGGCCGACCTAAATTCCTGAACAGGCCTTTTAGGAAAGTGCTAATCTTGACTCAAACAATAAGCCCCCCCCCCAGTGCAGCGACTTTGATTTATTCAAGTCGGTGTTACGAAGAGAACTTATGGTTTGGGAAGTGATTTTTTGTGGGCCCATATTTTTTCATCGCAATGAGCCATTTAGGCCCGGATCTTGGTGGACCGCTTTCAGCTGGGTTTTTATCCGAAATGAATTCGAACTGACTTGGTCAGATGGGAACCAGTTCGGTTTGATTTCCAATAGCTTGGTTATCATCGATTTTATCCTAACCGGCTGATTGACGCGAGAAACAAAGCGCCGTCTAGGTAATCATGATTGTAGTGCGAAAAACGAAGCTCCTCCTAGCTTTCGAGCACGATGCATCCATTTCTTCTATATATACGTTCCTCATTTCTTGTTTCTTCATTTCTGCTCGAGTGAAGAATATTTAGAGGTAATTTTTCGCTCTCCACCGGTTTTTACTTTCCGTTTACCTTCCGTCGTTGCTCCGTCGTAACTTTAGGATTTTTAGATCGAAAAACTTGTTGTGTTCGTCTATCTTTTGTGATAATGTCGCTGGTTCGTTGTTCCGGAAGCAAAGACAAAGAAGTCGTCACCGTTTCTTCCGCAGATGATTCGTCAAGTCGTCATAGTAGTTCCTCGGGATCGTCTTCTGCCACCACTTCATCCGACTTGAGAGACCATCCCGGCTATCTCGCAGCCGAGGAGCTTATCCATCATCGTGAGTTGTCACAACAGACCGATGCCGCGGAACACTCAGATCAAAGCCAGTTTGTGACTCCGCAACTCCGAGATTCAGATCCTAATGATTCCGATGAAGATGTAGATATTGAGGGAATTGAATCCGATGTCGATATCCCGTCTTCTGGGTTGTTGGTTGCTCCTAGCGATGCATTCGAAAATGTCTTCAAAACTCGCTCCACTGTGAAGTCGGTGACCGCTACACTCCAGGGTTGTGGAGCCGATCCGAAGATCAAATTCCTTATTCCCTGTATGTTCGACCATCCTTGGAATCCTCCACCGGGTTTCATGACTCTTTATTGTTGGTACTGGATTTCCCTCTAGGAAATCCGGCCCATTAACAGACAAGACAAAGGCCCGTAATTACGAGCCTATTCCAGAATCAAAGATAGACGGGAGAGTCAACTCTCTTGTTGGGCCCAAGCGAAGCAAGCGCCTTGGAGAGGCCCAGACGACGCCGAAGCCGGAGACGATCGAGCTCGAGCTCGGCTGAGGATGACGTGGAGATAGAGCAACTCGGTCTTCGTCAGTTCAACTGATCCGCACGAATCTCGGAGATCGTTACAACGACGAGGCCGAAGTATCAGGACGAAGAGATGAGAGTGGAGACTATTTAAAGGAAGAAGTGGCGGCTCATCAAGAACAATTCCAACCTAGGCTAAGAACACTTCGACTAGATAGCTCGATTACATACTTTGTACTCTCTTTTCGACTGTGTTTGTTCTATCTCGACGATCAATCTCAATAAAGTCTTTGATTCATAGGAAACTATACCATTTCTATATCCAAAAGTCCAAATCCACGAATACAAATTCTTAGTGTGAATCCCGGATCTCACATTTGGCGCCGACTGTGGGGACATTCTATAGCCTTTCCTATCTTAAGAATCAGATCCTAGATCCGATAGATCGAGACGAATCCCGACCAAACTGGCTCTCCCAGCGCCACACCACCGGTTGACCGCCCTCAAACGGTCGACAACGTTCCTCAGAACACTACCGGGGTAAGGAACATGGGTCAGACCGACGGCGTGTTGACGAGCTCCGCCTCAGTCTCCACGACCTCGGCACCAGCCGGCTCCGTCGCTCAAACAATCGCGACAAGCCAGACTCCGACAAATGTTTTGTCAGGAACTAATGATCCGAGCAGAAACTGGGTGTGGATGAGAAACGACTCAATACCCACCCCGGGAGGAGGATCTGGAGTAACCAGACCCAATTCACCACTACCTTCCGCTCCACAAAGACAAGGACCAAGCGATCTTGCCGAGATCCGTTCGATGTTAAGCCTGTTAGTAGATCGAACGAGAAACAACGAGGCAAGCGCAAGGGCCCAAGAGGTCGCAAACCGTTCCCTGGCAGGGCAGCTCGAAGAACAAGAGCGGCGCCTGAACGCCCGTCTTGAAGAGCTCGCCAGTCAGAGCCAAGGGGCAGACAAACGCGAACTCCCATAAGTCCTCCACCGTGTACTCGCTTGGACTTCTCCCAAGTAGTAACTCCTCCGGGAACGTCAGGACATTTCGGTAATACGTCAAATAGCGGCTTCCGCCCTACAATGACCCCTATCGCGGTACCGACCCCATTTGGTTCGAGTTCAATGGTCACAGATCCAACCGGATCAAGAAACCGACCATTACCCGGGCCACCAGCGTTCCCGAGTAACTCTAACCCCCGACCGAGGCAACTAGGAGGTTCTGCCTTCGCCTCGAGCTCGGGACTCCTTAATGGATCAAACTCAGTTCAGTTCCGAACGCCACAGGTCGATCAGACGAGGTCGATCCCAACGATCGATCTCCTCGACCCCATTTTTCCGGAACAAACGTCAGGACATGCACAAGTCCAGTTCGCACCCGCAGAGGGCGATGAACACGATATGCTTAGACAATACATTGAATAGGCTAAAGCCCAGTTTAACAGTCTGAGCTCGAAAGTTCACATGGCGACGAGCGCGGCTCCTGACATCGATCGAGTGATCGAAGAAACACAACAAACGCCGTTCACAGATCGGATTGCGTTTGCAAGAATCCGAGAGATCAAGAAAACTAAGTTTCCAGAATTCTCTGGGAAATCGGACCCGAAAGCCCACATCAGGGCATTCCGACTAGCGATGGCAAGGGTGTACCTTACCGATGAGGAGAGGGAGCCAGCCTTCTGCAGGCTCTTCGCGGAAAACCTATCAGGTTCTGCCCTAGAATGGTTTGCCGGACTGGAAGAAAGTTCCATTGACAACTTCACCCAGTTCATGACGGCTTTCCTCAAATAATACTCCGTTTTCATCGAGGAAAAGACTACCGAGGCAGCCTTATTTGGCGTCTCTCAAAAACCCGACGAAACACTTCGCTCGTACATCGACCGATTCAAGGAAGTAAAATCCAAAATCGCGAACCCACGAGATGAGGTAGCTATAGAAGCGTTAAGACGAGGACTATGGTTCTCAACCAGATTCCGCGAGGAAATAATAGTCCGCGAACCCCAAACGCTCGATGACGCCCTCCATCGCGCATCGGCCTTTGCTCGCCTCGAGGACGAAACCACGGCCCTCAGGGAAAAACACCGGAAAGAAAGGAACCCATCGGGTCCACAGAATTCAAACTCGAAAAAGGATTCTCGTAAGTCAGGGAACGTCAACGCGGTCGAGAGCCCAAAGAGCTCGAAGAAATTCGAGTTCGACAAGGAAAAATTCTGTGATTTCCACAATAAGAGAGGACACTCGACCGAGGACTGCTATACTCGAGCTAAAGCAGAGGCTCAAAAACAAGAGTCCGAAAACAAAAAAGATTCCGAGGTCGAGGAGGAAACTCTGTCCGACAAAAAGGAAAACAAACAGACCAAGGAGTCGAACTCTAAAAAGCACTCTCAAAACAAACGGGAACGGTCAAAGGAGCCGGAATCTCCCGAAACACTCCCTCAAGGGTCGCGGAAGCGAGTTGAGTTCATCCTCGGCGAGCTTAACCTGAGCGGTACTCCGGGAGGTTCGACACTATCCCCGCCTCCGGCTCCTGCCAAAACTTTACGCTCAAGAATCAATCTCCCTCATCTCTGCGGGGGGGGGGGGGGGGGTGTACGGGTTATACCCCCTAAACGAATCGACTTCATCTTCGGTGGCTCCAAGCTTTGCCGCGACTCGGTCAATTCGATCAAAACTCTTCAAAGAAGAGTCGAGACCGACAGAAGGGGAAAGACCCCAATGTTGGGTCCAGACCACGAGATCATTTTCCACGAGAGCGAGACAAGTAATCTCAACAAACCACACGACGACGCTCTCCTCGTTTGTCTAGTAGTGGGAGATGTCGAACTCTCAAGGATAATGATTGACACAGGAAGTTCGGTAGATGTCCTCTTTTACGACGCGTTCAAAAAGATGGACTTCAACGATTCCGAGGTTGTAGAAGAAAAGACGCCACTAGTAGGTTTTGCTGGCGAAACGACATACTCGATGGGCTCTGTCTTCGCCCCAGTAATCGCTGGAGGAGTTCGGAGAATGACAGAGTTCGTCATAGTAGATCGGCCAGCTCCCTATAACGCAATCCTAGGTCGACCATGGATATACGACATGAAAGCGGTACCATCGACCTACCACCAATGCGTAAAGTTCCCGACACCCAAATGGATCAAAACCATTCACAAAAGTCAAAAGATTTCCCGCCATTGCTACATGAACGGATTCAAACAGATCGAGAAATCCCCTGCGTAGCAATTATAGAAAGAGGACGAGCTCGCCACCATGCAGACCAAAAGGTCGAACGACCCCAGTCAAATAGGACCCCCAAAGGACCTCACGACTCAGGTCTGCATAGACGAGGCTCATCCCGAAAGACTCGTTGGCATAGGAATCGACCTATCAGAGCCAGTCAAGAACGAACTGGTCTCCTTTCTCAAAAAGAACGTCGACTCCTTCGCCTGGTCTTCAGCAGACATGAAAGGGATAAACATCGACGTAACCAGCCACGAGCTGAATGTCGACCCGACCTACAAACCGGTAAGACAGAAACGTCGAAAACTAGGCCCTGAACCGGCCAAAGCCGTCAATGACGAGGTCGATCGGTTATTAAAAATCGGATCGATCAGAGAGGTCAAGTACCCCGACTGGCTCGCAAACCCCGTGGTGGTTAAGAAAAAGAACGGAAAGTGGAGGGTCTGCGTAGACTTCACGGATCTCAACAAAGCATGTCCAAAGGACAGCTTCCCACTCCCGCACATCGACCGACTGGTCGAGGCCACCGCTGGACATCAGCTGCTATCCTTTATGGACGCGTTCTCAGGGTACAATCAAATATTGATGAACCCTGAAGACCAAGAAAAGACCTCGTTCATAACTGATCGAGGCACGTACTGCTACAAAGTCATGCCCTTCGGACTGAAAAACGCAGGAGCAACTTACCAGCTCCTCGTCAACAAGATGTTCTCAGGACTCCTAGGCAAAACCATGGAGGTCTACATCGATGATATGCTGGTAAAATCTTCTAGGTACGAGGATCACATCCCCCAACTAAAAGAATGCTTTACCATTCTCAATAAGTACGGGATGAAACTCAACCCAGCTAAATGTACCTTCGGGGTCCCTTCAGGAGAGTTCCTCGGTTACTTAGTAACCGAAAGGGGGATCAAAGCGAACCCCAAACAGATCGCAACGTTCATAGAGATGAAATCTCCCAGAACAACGCGAGAAGTCCAGCGCCTAACCGGCAAAATAGCTGCTCTGAATCGCTTCATCTCGAGGTCGACTGATAAATGTCTACCCTTCTATCACTTGCTCAAAGCAAACAAAAAGTTCATTTGGGACGAAAAGTGTGAAGAGGCATTCACTCAGCTCAAAACTTACTTAAGCGAACCACCCATACTGGCGAAACCAGTAGAAGGAGAACCCCTTTATCTCTACCTAGCTGTCTCGACGGCAGCAGTAAGTGGAGTCCTGGTTCGCGAAGAACAAAACGAACAACGGCCGGTGTATTACATCAGTAAGACCTTGATCGATGCTGAAACCAGATACCCCGCCATGGAAAAGCTCGCCTTGGCACTAGTAACATCGGCTCGGAAACTCCGACCGTATTTTCAATCGCACTCGATAATAGTGATGACCTCTCAGCCACTGAGAACCATTCTTCACAGTCCAAGCCAATCAGGTCGATTGGTCAAATGGGCTATCGAACTCAGCGAGTACGACATCGAATACAAAGCTCGAACATGCCTAAAAGCACAAGTACTGGCAGATTTCATAATCGAGCTCCCTCCGACTATAGAACTCGACCCGACTTCGGCCCAAAGATGGAAACTCTACGTCGATGGAGCTTCCTCAAGACAAGGGTCCGGAGTCGGGGTGAAATTAGTCTCCCCAACGGGTGAAGTATTAGAACAATCGTTTAGATTGGGCTTCGCCGCATCTAATAACGAGGCAGAATACGAAGCGCTGATAGCCGGGCTTAGACTTGCGATAGCAATAGGAGCCCGAGAAGTAAATGCCTTCAGCGATTCCCAACTGGTCACAAGCCAATATCATGGCGACTACGAGGCCAAAGACGAACGAATGGAAGCATACCTACGGGTAGTCCATACATTGGCCGAACAGATCGAATTCTTCGATCTAACACGAATCCCACGAGGTGAAAACACTGCAGCCGATGCGCTAGCCGCATTAGCATCGACATCAGATCCTAACCTCAAAAGAATCATACCAGTCGAAGGGATAGAAAAACTAAGCATCGACATAGCTCTCAAAGCTCTGTCCTTGAAAGAGGACGGGCCCGCTGTGGAAAACGATGTCAAACGCAAAGAATGTCCAGGAGACACTAATAGAGACATCATCGAGATTGATGATGATCTTGATCCTAGAAACACCATATACGTCGCGAACGTCCCCGACGGACCAATTCAAACCGCATCCACTAGTCAGGGACCTGAGCCTAACAATGACGAAGATTGGAGAACTCCGATCATTCGATACATCACAAACGGCGAAGTTCCCGATGGCAAATGGGAGGCGCGGAAACTTAAAATGCAAAGTGCGAGGTACTGTGTCACACAAGGAGAGCTCCTTAAAAGGAGCCTCTCCGGACCTTACCTTAAATGCCTTGACAAAAAGCAAGCCCTAGCCGTGATTACACAAACACATGACGGATCCTGCGGAAGCCATTCCGGAGGACGAGCATTGGCCGTGCGAATCAAAAGGCAAGGCTACTATTGGCCTACAATGGCCACCAAATGCGAATCTTTCTCCAACAAGTGCGATAAATGCCAAAAGCATGCCCCAATTATCCACCAAGCGTCGAAGAAACTCTCCTCTATCTCATCGCCGTACCCATTCATGCGGTGGGGAATGGACATCGTTGGACCGCTGGTCCCATCTGGCAAAAAGAAAGCCACACATCTATTGGTGATGACAGACTACTTCACCAAGTGGATTGAAGCAGAGTTGTACCAGAAAATTAAGGACGTTCACGTTAAGGAGTTCGTCTGGCGAAACATCGTTTGCAGACATGGACTACCCCACGAGATCGTCACGGATAACGGACCTCAGTTCATATCAAACACGTTCAAAGAGTTCTGCAGAACTTGGAACATAAAGCTGACTTACTCAACGCCATGCTACCCCCAAGGGAACGGGCTAGCAGAAGCAGCTAACAAAGCGATTATGAACGGCCTCAAGAAAAGGCTCAACGAGTGCAAAACAACCTGGAGTGACGAACTCCCAGCCGTACTCTGGGCCTACCGGACTACCCCCCTGCAAATCCACTGGTGAGACTCCCTTCTCGCTAGCTTACGGAATCGAGGCGGTAGTACCAGCTGAAATTCTCGTGTCAAGCATTCGCAAAGAAGAATGCCCGCGACAAGAGGAACTTAACAACAAGATGATAACTGACGAGCTCGACCTCGCCGACGAAAGAAGGAACCTCGCATTAGCTCGACTTCAGAATTACCAACAAGCCGCGGCTCGCTACTATGATTCCCGAATCAAAACTCGGAGGTTTCAAGTAGGAGAGCTCGTCTTACGGAAAGTGTTCGACCATAAAAAGGAAGAACACGCTGGAAAATTAGGAGCGAAGTGGGAAGGTCCTTACCAGGTCACCGACATCGTAAAGGACGGGGTCTACCGACTCAAGTCGGTGGAAACCCAGAAGCCCGAACTACGACCTTGGAACATCATCAACCTCAAAAAGTATTTCCACTAGGAGTACATCAACATAATCGAACTACGAAATGGCTTGATCCCCTAAAAGGGTACGTAGGCAGCTCGACTTCGAGCGCAGCCACCCCCCAAACACAAAGCTCTCACTGAGCTCGACAACTTCTGACGAAGTCATACTAGCTTATCTTTGTGAAATCAAAATAAGTCTTCTAATCAAACGTCTCTTCCTGTTAGAGCCATTACGTTGATATGAAATTATCTCCTCCAATACCAAAGTGATATGAAATTATCTCTTCTAAGACAAAGCGATATGAAATTATCCTTCCCAAGTGACCTGAAATGGCCTCTCCCAAAAGACCAAAGTGATATGAAATCATCACTCCCAAAACAAGTGATATGAAATTATCCTTCCCAAGTGACCTGAAATCATCTCTTCAAAGCTATATGAAATTATCCCTTCAAAGCGATATGAAATTATCCCTTCTATAACCAAGCGATATGAAATTATCCCTTCAAACGAGCGACCTAGAACGGTCCTCCCGCTTCGAACGAACTGAAATGATCGTCCCAAAAACAAGCGACCTAGAACGGTTCCTCCAAACCGAACGAACTGAAATGATCGTCCCAAAAACAAGCGACCTAGAACGGTCCTCCCACTAAGAACGAACTGAAATGATCGTTCCAAAGAAAGAGATTCAGAATAATCTCTCCAAAAAATATACAATTCTTCCAAAGCCTCATACGGATTAAAAGAATCGGGGGGCTGCCCCACCCCTTAAGCAAAATAACGAGGTCAAGACAGCTAATCAAGCATGCGACCTCTACGTACTCCAAATCGGATCTTTGTAAGTTTACTTCGATTTGTTTTCATACTTAATACTTCTCTCTTCAATTCAGCGATTAAGCTTGAACCTTACATTACGAAGTAGTCGCGCCCCAAACCATTCTCGGCAAAGAGCTCGAGCTCAAATGAGACTGACTTAAGGGATCGCAACGAACCTTCTAAGGCAACACGACAAGTTATCTACTCGGTCCCACTAGAAAGGTTCGAATCGCCACAATGGCTCAGATTTTATGTTGAGGCATAAAAACAATGAAGTATATGCTAAGGCATGAAAGATTTTCAAAAAAAAAAAGGTAGAGGACACGATATCCTCGAATTCGAACAGAAAATTAAAGCCCCCTTGGGCAACCAAAGTCTGAAAAAGAAATTAAAAGCCCCCTCGGGCAACAAAAAGTCTGAATTAAAAAGCCCCCTCGGGCGGAAACAGATAAAAAGGACTAAAACTGCTTGGAAGGAGAT
The DNA here is from genome assembly GCA_030180135.1 of Orychophragmus violaceus. Classification (NCBI taxonomy): domain Eukaryota; kingdom Viridiplantae; phylum Streptophyta; class Magnoliopsida; order Brassicales; family Brassicaceae; genus Orychophragmus; species Orychophragmus violaceus. Next base: position 12,278,557 of record CM058232.1, read on the forward strand.
GAAGCCTCGTCTCGATCCCCTGTCTGACCATCGGTCGCCCTGTCCTCCTCGAGTTGACCCTCGACCTCATCGCTAACTCGCGAGTTAACTCCGGTCGGGAGGTTCGACCCATACTGATCAAGGCGAGTAGCCGCCTGGCTTAAAGGGCGCGCAAGGATCACGGAGTCGTCCGACATCACCGGCAAATTTAGCTTGCTGATACTGAAGTCCGACACCGCCGCAGCGTCCATCTCCTCCGTGGCCAATCTTTTCTTCTCGGCCAAATCCATCACCTCCTTGGTCAGGTCCAGTTCACCAGAGGCGAACTCGGCGATAAGCGCGATATTAGCCAAGGCCTCCTGGAGCCTCATCTCAGCGCTCACGGCGACCTTCCTCCGGCTCTCTTTCGCTGCGATCCCCTCGAGAATCTTAAGATATTCACTGTTTAGCCCTTTTCTCGCCTCATGGGCTGCCATCTTAACATCAAACTCTCGGTCGGCGAGAACCTTATCCAGATCAGCCTGGCATTGCGCAGCCCGCACATCCGCAACCGAAACCCGAGCCAGAGCGCCCTGTAACTCCCCATCCAGGCCTCCCGCCTTCTTCCTTAGCTCCTCTTCCCGAGCCAAGGCCCCCTGCAGCTGCGCTTTCAGGTCGCTGACCGTTTTCTTAACGGTGTCGAGCTCGCTCACCTGCGGTATCTCTCGCAGCTCGCGCTCGGCCCTAGCCGCGAACCTATTCGCAGCCTCCAAGGCCTACAAAATAAAGAGGAAATGTGTGAAGAAAGTTAAGCACGAAACAAAACGAAAGGAAGAAATCATTACCTTCCCACAAGCCGCCATCATCTCGGTATAAGTACCACCAAGAGCCATATCCCCGACGGCCGGGAGCTGAACACCTGTCGGCTTAAAATGCCTTAGCAGATAGGCAACACCCGTTGGGTCGTCCGCAATCGGGCATTCCTTCTGGTGCCTAAAGCGCCAGTTGAAAGACCCCGAGGACCCAGAGGAAGCAGGCCTCGCCTCAACACTCTGGCCCGATCTTCTCGAGCTCACCTCTGCGTCATTCCTTCGACGCTTCGCCGCCGGAGGAGGACCGCCTCGACTCCGGCCGTTCGACCCTCTCGAACCATTCGACCGAGAGTTGCGCAAGGCAGGCTCTTCAGACGGGGCCCGAACCGGCTCCTCACTGGCCGGAATAGGAGGTAAATCCTCCGCCTCCACGTCTGCCTCTCCGGATCCTGCAACCACGGGAGAAACCCGAACAGGGTTAGGAGGAGGGATCGAAGGAGGAGGAGGAGGCCCCTCGTCCATGGCAAAAAGAAGGGCGTTGCTCAAGTCGCCAGCCTTCATTTTCTTTGCCAAATCAACGGGATCTTTCCCGTTCCGACGGCTGCTAGATCTTCGCGACATCTTTTCAAGAGAAGGGGTGCTTGCAGTAGAACTATCGTCCGAAACAGGTCGATATGCAAATGAAACAGATTCGGGTCAGCCCGGCAAACGAAGGGCATAACGCGCGATGACCCCCCCAGAAAGACTAACCGGAACACTTACTTTCTTCAGTCCGCTCGATAATCCGAAGCGGAGCCTGAACGACTCAAGTCAAAGCAGGCTGGCGAAGGAGGTGTGATTCGTCTCACAAAAGACGAGGTTGGTATAGAGGAGGTTGTCGAGCAGCAGGACCTAAAGCGGCTCGGATTCGCTGATCCGTGAAGTTACACCAACGAATATCTCCTCTCCGTAGGCGAGCTATCAAACTCGATGTAGTCGGGTCCAAAGGTAATGATTAAGGAGCCTCTGCAATGGAACCAAAAAGGTCATTAGCAAACAACTCGGTATCAGTAAAAGACGTCGCGGCAATTAGGGAAACTATTAAGCCCTATAAGCTGACCAACGTTATCCGCCCATCTCGTCGGGATAACCGAGTAATCGAAATCCTCGACCGAGTGATGGTTGACCCTGAAGTAGAAGTATTTACTCTTCCACACATCCCTCGTCGGGATCTCATCAAGGATCTTCCCATGGCGAGGAGAGAGGTAGTAAGTTCCGGGAAAACGAGTGTTATGTTTTACCGAACAAACCCTCATCAACTCCTCGACTCCAAAATTGATGCCTTCCTCGACAGCTCTAACCCCGAGCCCGACGACATACCGAACGAAATTCGGAGTCATCTGGTGAAAGGCCAGCTGGAGCTGAGCTAAAACCCATGAGATAATGCGAGGGATTGGAAAAAACAATCTGCATTTATCGAAATAGGTATAAGAAGCGCAACAATGGCCTTCAACGACAGTTTCCGGAGACATGTCCGACGATGGGATAAGAATCTCCACCTCCGACGGAATCTGGCACTTCGTCCGCAATTTCCGTATTTGGTCAACAGTCAAACTGGACGGAGGATAAGGACCAGCCGCCACAGAAGGACTAACCCTGGTTGTACTCTTTCGAACCATGATAGTCCGGAATATCAAAAGTTTCCTTCAAGGAAAGAGGGAAAACGAAATCTATAGAGAGAGAAAATCTCGAAACAACGAAAAAGAGAATATGAGCAAGAGGCAAGAAGAGGATATAATGGAGGAGAGGAAGTTACCTTGACGATTCGCAGTGTGAGCAGTAATGGGAATCGTGCTAGGTAACTTCCCCTTTTAAACTACCTCGTGCTCGAGATCTGTGGGATTTTTGGTATCCCACAATCCCAACCGCTCGATTTGAAATTTGTAAATAATCACGAAAAAAGGTCGAGGCAGTTGTGATCCTTTGGTCCCGTGCGATCTCAACCGTCGATATAAGATCTATGAATGGGAAGAAAATAATCATTGGATTCGTCTCTTCCCAAAAACGTCCACCGCCCATTAACCTCGACTTCTCGAATTCAATGGGCTGGGGGGCTATTGTTGGTACTGGATTTCCCTCTAGGAAATCCGGCCCATTAACAGACAAGACAAAGGCCCGTAATTACGAGCCCATTCCAGAATCAAAGATAGACGGGAGAGTCAACTCTCTTGTTGGGCCCAAGCGAAGCAAGCGCCTTGGAGAGGCCCAGACGACGCCGAAGCCGGAGACGATCGAGCTCGAGCTCGGCTGAGGATGACGTGGAGATAGAGCAACTCGGTCTTCGTCAGTTCAACTGATCCGCACGAATCTCGGAGATCGTTACAACGACGAGGCCGAAGTATCAGGACGAAGAGATGAGAGTGGAGACTATTTAAAGGAAGAAGTGGCGGCTCATCAAGAACAATTCCAACCTAGGCTAAGAACACTTCGACTAGATAGCTCGATTCCATACTTTGTACTCTCTTTTCGATTGTGTTTGTTCTATCTCGACGATCAATCTCAATAAAGTCTTTGATTCATAGGAAACTATACCATTTCTATATCCAAAAGTCCAAATCCACGAATACAAATTCTTAGTGTGAATCCCGGATCTCACATTTATGAGTCTTATTTTGCTAACACTGATGCTGGGGGTTCCCGTCTTTGTCTGCCTTTGGCTGACTTGCTCGTTTCCTACTGTCATCGTCGTGAGATCGCTATCTCCCAGCTCTCAGCCGTCGCTGTCCGCCACATGGTCGGCCTTCTCGTGCTTGGGGCTGAAACTGATATAACGATAACCGTCAGCTTCTTTGAAGAAGCAACTTCGATCAATCCCATGTCGAAAACCAGCCCTGGATGTTTTGCGGTTAAGCTTAAGAGTGGTAACCGTGTAGTGACGGATGCGCCGAGCAAGATCAACAATTAGCAGAGATACTATTTCTATGTCGAGTTGTCTCCGTTAGTCGTTCCTGACGAGCACAGGGAACTTATCAGGACGTCGTGGAATACAAATTTTGGTAGATGTCGCTCTGAATTTGCCGTCAATCAAATGTGATGATTTACTTATTCTTTTTTACTATTGCAGTGCATCACCCTTTTCTCAAGCCGTACCCGGAGAATTTCTTCCCGATCCTTCAAAAGATCCAAGCTCACGGTCTTCGCAAGTGGTCAGATTTTACTCGGGAACGTATCCGCAAATCTCTTCCGCGGATTTCCAAAGGTAAATTTTTTGTTTTTGGCTAGTTTACGGAAGTCGATTCTTCTTACATTCCGAGTACTGAACTTTCGTTTTTAGTTAAGTGGAATACCAAGGCGAAAGTCGCTCCCGAACAACTAATTAAGCCGAGGAGGATGGGAAAAGTGAAGAAGATCGCGTCCGTCAACTATTCGCAGAAGATCTCGTCTAAGCCTTCTGTTTCTAGCCAACCGTCGAAGGAAAAAGACACGATTCCGCCTTCTCAAGACGAGACGGTGATTACTTCTGGTGATCAATCGGCTATTCAGGCCATTGAAAAGATTGTGCCTACCATGGCGGCTCCGGTTGAGAAAGCCTTGCCCAAGGTTCAGTCCAGAAAGAGGGCGGCTGATGAGAATTCGGGTCAAGAGAAGCCGGCAAAGAGAGATGCTAAGGTGAGTGAACCCGCCCAGCAGGCTTCTGTCGAAGAGGCGGCTTCTGCTAAGCCTGATAAGGTCAAAAACCCGTGAAAGCGATTCTATGAGGAAAAAGGGGACATCGCGGATTCTTCCAGTAATAAGAAGCTGTTTTTTTCTCAAAAGGAGATTGTCTACGTTCGTCCTCGGAGTTCGGTGAGAGAAGTACACGTGCGTCCTTCTATTCATAATTTCGCTTATCGGTACAACAGTGAAGTTCCTCTTATTGATAATCCTAGAGCGTGTTTCGACATGCTGACTTGTATCCGGGGGAACGAAGCGAATTGGCCGGTTTTAGAAGAACTTCCTCATTCTGACGCCATTCTTAAATTAAAGCATGCGGAAGCAATGGTAAGCCTCTTAATGTTCTATTGTGTTTCATCCACAACACCGTTTTAACCTTTTTGTTTTTTATTTTAGATGGTTGCGGCGTCAAACCGCGTTGCCCTCGAGGCTGCTTGCAGTTCTTCGAAGATGACCGAAGCCGTTAAGAATAGAGAAAGCATTCTTGCTAAGGCGAAAAAGGAAAAAGAAATGTTGGAAGCAAACAACTTGGTTCTTGCCAACAAGCTTCAAGAAGCGGAGGAGAAGCTGTGTGCTGCCGAGGAGAAGTCGAAGGCCGATCTCCTTAAGTTCCAGTCTGAGAGGAAAGAGCAACGGAAATCTTTTACCGAGTTTTTCAGGAAAGAAAGGGACCGCGTTGATGCGGCAGCGAGGGCCAAGGCGCAGACCCATTTCGACCTTTTCCAGCGGTCTATAAAGGATCAGGAGACTGCGACTTCGCTGCAGATTGAATTTGGCCAGATCTCTGGTCTTAGAAAATGTCTTCGGAAGCTCAGCGATGAGGGCGTCTCGATTCCTAAGTCGGTTTTAGATCAAGTCGCGACTGATGAAGCCGCTGCCGATGCTAAGTTTGACAATTTGAACGTCGTGACCAAAGAAGAGCTGACCTTCGTTCTCTCGCCAATCCGTCATCCTCTTCTGGACCTTCTTCGCGATTCGCCACCTCGCGTTTCGAAGGACGTGGACGAGTTTGGTACTAATCTCGGTGTGATTCCAGATGGAGTCCTTGAGAATCTTGTTAAGTCAGTCAGGCTGGAGGTTGCAACTTTGGTCGGCGAGCCAGATGCGAATGTCGAGAAGGAGGGTGGACCAGAGAAGTCGTCAGCCGGAGTCGAATAACTCGTTCTTTCCCCCTTTTTTTATATGTTTCGTTTTTGCCTTGTATTTATTTTTTGTAAGACTTTTGCCCTTCCCTGGTTAAAAGGAGGTTTATATATTTAAGTTTAGTCATTGCGGTTTAAGTTGCTAGCGCTTATGCTTTTTGTCATGTTTCGCGATTTAAGTCGGAGTAACTTGTGTTTAAATTTGTTCTTGACAATATTTAAAACAAGGCGAAGTAAATCGCGTTTCCACATGACAACGGATAGCGACCTTAAACCATGCTTATGACTTAGTTGTGGACTGATCTGGTATTCAATTGTTCTTGACAAATTTGAAACAGATAGCAACTTAGAATCATGCTTGTGATTTGGTCGGACTAATCTTGTATTCAATTGTTCTTGACAAATTTGAAACAGATAGCGACTTGGAATCATGCTTGTGATTTGGTCGGACTAATCTTGTATTCAATTCTTCTTCGACATATTTGAAACAGATAGCGACTTCAACCAAGCTTTCGCCAACAGGCGGTTTGCGAGACTTATGTGAGCTCGGCTTTATTCTAAGGGTGGGTGAATGTGCGAGGCTTAAGTGCTCGACTTATTTGTTATCGCCCACCGCGAAGAATGTGCGAGACGGATCTCGGCTTTTCCTTACCACGATGTGCACCTCGTGCGCAAGGAAGACTACACCCCTGGCCAGGAGGCGTGATGCTAGTGCGAGTCTTATTGGTTGCTCGGCTTTCTGCGAGTTGCTTAGACGCGGCTTTTGCGAACTAAGGAGTTCGGCTTTCTGCGAGTTGCTTAGACTCGGCTTTTGCGAACTAAGGAGTTCGGCTTTCTACGAGTTGCTAAAACTCGGCTTTCATTAGCGAGTTAGAACTCGTCTTTGGTTTAGTATTTAAGAATTTTTGGTTTTTTAATAAAAGGACTAACCTGATTTGGCTTTTAGTGAGCTTTCAACGCCGTATAGGCCTGGAAATAAAGTTTTATAAGATTTGCGACTGTGCCGATGAAGGCTGCCTACGTATCTTCCGAGGAAGAATCAAGTCGCTCGTAGTTCATACTTTTTTTTTTGGCGCTAGGCTCTAGTTGCTTCAGAAGTATTCTTTCAGGCTTTCTGAATTCCATGATCGCGGTAGAGCTTTGCCCTTCATTGACTCGAGCTCGTAAACTCCTGGCTTGACGACTTTCGTGACTTTGTAGGGTCCTTCCCACTTTGCACTGAGTTTGCCTGCTCTCCACTCTTTAGTGTTCTCATAAACCTTGCGGAGGACATAGTCGCCGACTTGAAAATGTCGCTCCTTGACTTTCTTGTTGTAGTACCGAGTTGCGAGTTGCTGGTAATTTTGAATTCTGAGTAGAGCTCGATCCCGCTCTTCTTCTATGGTATCGAGAGCTTGGATCAACATTTTTTCGTTGATCTCGGTATGTTGCGGCATAAGAGATCGTCAGAGAGTGTAAATGTTTGCTTCTGCTGGTACCATTGCTTCCACGCCGAAGGCTAAGGAAAACGGGGTAGCTCCAGTCGCGCGGCGAGGGGTTGTTTTATGTGACCAAAGGACTCCATCTAGCTCGTCAGCCCAAACTCCTTTTTTGCTTTCAAGCCTTTTTTTAATGCCGGCAATGATGGTTTTGTTAGTTGCTTCGGCTTGTCCGTTTCCTTGGGGATATCTCGGTGTTGATTTGCTAAGCCGTATATCCCACTTTTTGCAAAATCTTTCAAATACGTTCGAGATGAATTGTGACCCGTTATCTGTGACGATCTCGTATGGTAGTCCGAACCGGCATATGATATATTTCCAAACGAAGTTTTGAACTTGGACGTCATGAATTGCGACATAAGCCTTAGCTTCGACCCACTTCGTGAAGTAGTCGGTCATGATAAGCAAGAAACGCCTTTGATTGGATAATGGTAACGGTCCAACGATATCCATCGCCCATCTCATGAATGGATAAGCCGCAGTCGAGGTTGTAAGCAATTTTGTTGGTCGATGTATGAATTGCGCATGACGCTGACACTTTTCACACTTGTTGGAATAAGTCTCGCAATCGGCTATCATTGTCGGCCAATAGTGACCATTTAGCTTAATTATAAGAGCGAGAGACCAACCCCCGGAATGATTGCCACATTCTCCTGAGTGTGTTTCTTCGAGCACTCTTCGTACCTCATCTCCGTGTATGCATCGGAGAAGGATTTTCTTGGCCGAGTATTTGTAAAGGACATCGTTGTGTATAGTGTATCGCGCACTTCTGACTTTAAGTCCTCGCGCTGCCCATTTGTCTTCTGGAAGCTTTCCTTCAGTTAGATACCTCCTTATTTCCTGTCGCCAATCCTCGTTGTCGTCTGTTAAGAGTGCAATGAGGTCGGTGTTTTTTGCTTGAATGCCAAAGCACATGTCATCCCCGTCGTCTTGTTGGATTGCGATATCATCAGATTCTTCATGATTGCTTTCGGGAGGCGGGATGCTTGGTTCGTGGATTGTCTCCACTGGGATTTGTCGGCAGAGATCGGGATTCGATGCCAGAGATGCGAGTGCATATGCTGGGGCATTTTCTTTTCTCGGTATCTGGACGATATCAAAGAAATCGAAGGAGCTGGTAAGCTCTAATGCCGCCTTTCGATAAGCTTCCATTCGCTCATTTTTAGCTTTGTAATCTCCGTTGATCTGGTTCGCGACAAGCATGGAGCCGCAATGGGCCAAGAGATGTCGTACTCCAAATTCTCTGGCTAGCCTACCGGCTAGCAGAGCTTCGTATTCAGTTGTATTGTTGGATGCTGTGAAACCCAGCTTGAATTATTGCTCCAATACTTCTCCGGTTGGGGACACGAGACGTACTCCTACCCCGGTCCCTTTTTTGGATGAAGCGCCATCGACAAATAGTTTCCAATTCTTGTCCTCTAACTCGGTACCGACATCCAATTCAGGTGATAACTCTACAAGGAAATCGGTTATTACCTGTGACTTGGCGGTTGGCCTGTTTCGGTATTCGATGTCGTACTCGCTCAGTTCTACCGCCCATTTGGCCAGGCGACCAGATTGTCCTGGGCTGTGCAAGATTGTCCGAAGGGGCTGACTGCTCAGTACAGCGATTGAATGTGATTTAAAATAAGGTCGTAGCTTCCGTGCCGAGATAATAACTGCGAGAGCCAGTTTTTCCATTTGTGGGATATCTGGTCTCGGCTCCGTTCATTGTTTTGCTCACGTAGAAGATCGGCTTTTGCTCCCCTCGGTCCTCTCGAACTAGTACGCCGCTGACTGCTGTCGTTGAGACCGCGATGTACAGTAATAGTGTTTCACCGTTCTCGGGTTTTGACAATATCGGCGGGTTTGATAAGTAGTCCTTGAGCTGAATGAACGCCTCTTGACACTTATCATCCCATATAAATCTTTTATTTCCCCGGAGGAGCTCGTAAAAGGGCAAGCATTTATCCGTTGAACGAGATATGAATCTGTTCAGGGCGGCTATGCGGCCGGTCAGACGTTGTACCTCTCGTGTATTTTTGGGAGATGGTAAGTCGATTATGGCCGAGATTTGTTTAGGATTAGCTTCTATTCCTCTCTGGGTTACCACGTATCCAAGGAACTCTCCTGATGTTACTCCAAACGTACACTTGGCCGGGTTGAGCTTCATTCCGTACCGGTTAAGGATGTTAAAACATTCCTTCAAATGACCGACATGCTTAGAGGCAATCAAAGATTTAACCAACATGTCGTCAATATTAACTTCCATTGTCGTGTCGAGCTGACCTGCAAACATTCGGTTGACCAACCGTTGGTAGGTGGCGCCGGCGTTTTTGAGACCAAAGGGCATGACCTTATAGCAGTAAGTACCGCGTTCAGTGATGAATGCCGTCTTCTCTCGATTGTCTGGATTCATGAGGATTTGATTATATCCTGAGAATGCATCCATGAATGATAGTAGCTCGTTTCCGGCGGTTGCCTCAACAAGTCGGTCAATATGCGGCAATGGGAAGCTATCCTTTGGACATGCCTTGTTGAGATCCGTGAAGTCGACACATACTCTCCACTTCCCGTTTTTCTTTTTGACGACGACCGGGTTAACAAGCCAGTCGGGATACTTTACCTCTTGAATTGAACCGGCGTCGAGCAATTTCTCTACTTCGTCGTTGACCGCTTTAGCCCTTTCGGGACCGAGCTTACGCCTCTTCTGCTTAGTCGGCTTATAAGTTGGATCAACATTGAGCTCATGAGTCGTAATTGTCGGGTTGATACCCTTCATATCTTTGACTGACCATGCGAAAGTTGCAACATTCTGCTGTAAAAAGGTGATCAACTCCCTTTTAATATCTTCAGGTAGTTATGCGCCTATTCCCACGCACTTGCTCGCGTCTGAGTCATCGATAATGACCTGTTGGATAAGTTTCTTCTCGGGACCTTTTCTTCCTTGTTCTGTATCGATCATACATGACGGTACTCTTATCCTATGTTCCCTTGCAAAACACGACCGGCTTGCGCTTTGGCATCCCTTAACCGTCTGGATTCCCTTAGGTGTCGGGAATTTTAGACATTGATGATATGTTGAGGACACCGCCTTCATGCTATATAACCATGGAGTGCCGAGAATAACGTTATAGATGGTTGGTTTGTCGATGACATGAAACCTCACCATTCTGTTAACTCCTCCTGCGTAAACCGGCAGCTTAATCGTCCCGATTGTGTATGTCGTTTCGCTTGTAAAACCCGTAAGCGGCTTAGCTTTTTGCTTAATATCTTCCTCCTTGATTTCCATTTTCTTAAGTGTGTCTAGGAAGATCAGATCTATTGAACTACCGATATCAACCAATATCCGAGATACTTGTGTTGGGAATGTCCTGAAATCTACCGTACTATCTCTAGAAAGTATGATAAGTGTCGAGATCAGACATAAGTCATAAATACTGGGTGATCATGATGGCTTGCTAGAGTCCGCTCATGATCTATAAGTTTAGGACTTATTACCAGTATTGTATGATCCCGAAGGGTCACACACCATAGCTAACGGGAAAGTTAAATGGAATTAATACGGTAAGATGCAATGGCATTTACTGTATTAGATCAGAGAATTGGGCCAGACAAAATACATGATTTTGTCTGATTTGTGTCTTGGGCCCAAAAGATTAATGAGCCATTAGTCTAATGACTTGGGCCCATTAATGAGAGATAAAAGAATGAGAAACCCTAAGGAAGAGCCTAGCTCTTGCGATTTCCTCTGGGTGGCCGCGAGTCTCTCTCTCCAACTCTCTCTCTCTGATTCATCCATCTCTTTGGTCTAGCAGCCGTCCCTTGCTTGTAAGAGTGTGGATACTTGAGGAGGAGCCGATTCTCATCAGCTCTAATCTGATCTTGTCATTACCACCAATCACTCCGCTGCAAAAGGTAAAGATCAGGTTTGTTTTATGATTCGTTTTGCAAGAACCTAGATCTGTTTAAGGATTTGTGTTAGGTTGTAATTGAGAATTAAACCATGGAAAACACCAATAATCCTTCAGTGGTATCAGAGCCAGGTTTTTGGTTTCTTGTGAAATTGGATCACAGATTGTTTAATAATTTTTTTGGATCAATTGAATTAAAAATTGATTATAGTTATTAAAAACCATAATCGAGTGTTTTGGTCTGGGGCGTGTGCTTGTGTTGCTTTACCGAATGATGTTGATCGATAATTAATTATGTGGGCGTGTGTCGCGTGTGTGTCGGCTGCTCTTGAGGTTTTGTTATTGTCGAATGATAATTGTCAATAATTGAATGGATCGAATAAAGCGGCTCCATTCTATTATAATAAAACCCTAATCGAATGTCAAAGCGTTCGTGTGTTACTGCGCTAAACGATCGAATGAGTTGGCCGAGATCGATTATTCAATCGTGAGGCGCAGCTTGGATCGCGTGATGCATGATCGGATAACGATCGTTGCATGATCAATCACGTGGTGGGCCGAGACGGATCGAGTGACCCATTTTGCTCCGATCTTGGATCATGGGCCGTGTGATAATGGGCCAATGATCCGATCTTGGATCGATAATGACGTTCGTTTGGCCCGTTAAATTTTTACGTCCCGCGAATAGTCAATCGGTTAAACCGAGCTTCGCGGTTCGTTGCCCAAAACCACACCGATTTAACCGATCCATTTAATTGGCGGTTAATTGTGTGTTTAAAGCCTAAAACCGCAAGTTAAATCAAATTGGCTAAAACACTAGGTGTTTCTTCCCGGTTTTGGATTTAACTGAACCGATCCAATTTAATTGGTGGTTCAAGCGGTTAACCCGAATCGCGGTTTGCTAGAAATTATTTAATACATGGTATTATTTAATTTCTGGTTAAACCGGATTGAAATTCAAAAAATTGAATTTTAACCTAAACCGAAGGCTGGTCTAAGTTTGATTTGGTTGGACCAAATAATTTAGAGCTGGTCTAGTTTAGTAAATAACCGATGGTTTTGATAGTTAATTTGGTCTTGGACCAGAATTAATAAACCGGATCGGTTATGTCAAATTATTGGGCCAGCTGGAATTCTATGGTCTTGGGCCAAAGAATTGGGCCTATAATTTGTGACCCAACCCGAAAATATTTATAAAATATTAAATTAGAAATTTCTACTTTTAGAATGTTTCTAAATTTAGAAAGTTTCTAAAACAAGTAAGTTTCCCAAAATAGTAATCTTCTATTTTTGGAAATAAAACTTAAAATCCTCAAAACCAATATCAAGCTTGGATGTCTTTCCAATCTTGTCAGCTACTTAACGCTTATTTGATTACAGATATGGCTTACAGTGTGAGGTGTCTGTTTTCGCATAAGTAAAGTAGTATATAGTCACTAATTTCATTGGGAGTCCCAGACTTTAGTGATTATTTGGCTGTAAGAGATTGGTTTCCTTGACTGGGCCATCGGGAGTCCCGGGCCTTGAGACATCTGGTGTATTGGGCCTTGGGCCCAATCCACAACCGAGAGTTATATGGATATAACTAGCTGTGTGTATGCTTACCAAGTAAAGCTAATTCCGGGTGACGGCCAGTGGCCCACTTTGGTTTTAGTTGAACATGGGTCTCGGAATCATTGCATTCTTATGAGGTTAAACAAAGAAATTTTGAATGCAATGCGAGTTTTCTTATAAGTTGTTAAGATTGCTCTTTTATGAACTTAATAACTAAAACTCTATTTATCTCTAAATTTCAGCTATGACAAGCACAAACAATCAAAACACTTTCTCGATCCGGTATGTCCTTGAGATGGACAAACTGAACGGATCAAATTTCTTGACTTGGTCGCGGAACCTGAGGCTAGTTCTCAGGCATGAGAGAAAGGACTATATCCTTGAAAAAGCTCTCCCCGAGAGGATCGGATCCAAAGCCAGTCATGCAGTATATAATGCTTGGAATAAGCATTATAATGATGCGGTAGATGTGCGTGGTCTGATATTGGCTACCATGGACTCAGATTTGCAGAAGCAATATGAGAACATGGAGTCGCCAATAGAGATGATCAGCAGCCTGAAATTGAAATTTCAGGAGCAGGTAAGAGTGGAGAGATACCAGTTGGTTAAATCTCTCACTAGCTGCAAGCTACCAAATGATCATCCAGTAAGTCCTCATGTCAGTAAAATGATGGGTTACGTTGATAACCTGAGGAAACTGGATTATCCAGTTAGCCAGGAATTGGCAACTGAGATCATTCTGCAGTCACTGCCGTCAAGCTATGATAAGTTCGTAAGGAACTATATCAAGAAAGGCTTAACGAAGACGTTGACTGAACTGCATGATATGCTCAAGACAGTTGAGCCAAACGTGAAGAGTACCCTGTACAATCTCATGAATGAGAAGGGTAGGTTTACTAAACCTAATGCTGACAAGGGTGAAGACAAAGTTGTCCAGATTTTGAATCATGGCAAGCGTGTGTCTTCTGAGCCCGAGTCAGATACCTCTTACGTTGGTAAGTGCTGCTACTGTAAAGAGACTGGGCATTGGAAAAGAGATTGCATTAAATTCATGGAAGATTATGAGGAGTTAAAGTTGATGTATGAGACTACTTCCTCAGGTATTCATGTTATTACTTCAAGTTATACCTTGTAGGTATTGGATACTGATTGTGGCACTGATATTTGTTATAATATGCAGAGCCTGAACAACAGTAGAACGTTGAAGGAAGGGCAAGTGGAACTGCGAGTCTGGAAGGAGCTTGGGATGCTGCCTCAGCCGTAGGGTTTTCACTTGTAGATGCCTTTGAGGCTTGGTTTTGTATTAATAATTGCTACAATGTACCTGCTTTAAGCAGAGTTATCTTTCATTTTCTTGTGAAGAATTTGAATGTTTTCATTTTGATAAAGACAAGTTTTGTTCTTTTGATCTTAATGAAATGTTAATTGTAGCACCCTATTCAAGGAATGGGTTTTATATCTTAAACCAAAGAGTGCCTAAATGTAACATAAATACCAAATTGGTTTAAATCTGATGAATTAAACCTGATTTTTCTTGGCATAAATGTTTTGGTCAAATAGAGTAAATTGGATTCAGAAACCCCATAGTTATGGACTTTTGGGCTCATTTGAATGGATATCTTATGAGACTTGAATTCTGTTTACTGGACCAAAAGACAAAGGGCCCATCTTAGCCGAGCTAGAGAACGGCCCAAAGGCTTATTGGAGATTGAACATACTCATGTATGTGGTCCGATGAGCAGTAATGCCAGATAAAATTTCCTGTACTTCATTGTCTCTACTGATTACTTCAGTGAGTAAGACTGTGTTCATTTGATGAGACACAAGTCGGAATTCTTTGACATGGTCGAAAGAGTTCCAGAGTGAGGTATAGAATCAAAGTGACAGAAGTATTGAGACTCTGGATTAGATCAAGAGTGAGAATACTTAAGTCATTGATAGTGTGATCATCTGAATGAGTGTGAAGTCATTTCACAGCTCATTTCTCCTGAAAAACCTGGAGGTGTTTCTGTGAGAAAGAATCAGATCTTATTAGAAATGATTAAAGATGAGTCACACGAATCTTCCATGATATTCTTTAAGAATAACGCTCTAGTAATATCTAAGTTTACGCTGAAATAGTTCCACTAATATCAGTTGAAAGACACCACATAAATGTGGATTGGAAATGATCCAAATTCGTCTTTACTGAGTATTTGTAGTTATGCTACTTCGCTGGTTGTCCTAGGGAAACCAAGGCTTGTTACTTTTACGTCCATTCTGTTTTCTAAGAAGGGAAGTTACTTTCCAAGAAGAACAGTGGGAGTAAAAGTACAACTCGAAGAAATTCGAGAAATACAGGAGGCTGCTCAACCTGTTAAGAAAGAGCAGCGGATGGATTTACAGATTTCTGTAGAACCTACACCTGTAGAGCCTGAAGTTCGCAGATATGAATGAATCAGTTGTTGGAATTGTGTCCAGCAATCTCTGTATTGTCTCTATAACGTAAGAGTATGTCAGTGATCAGACATAAGTCATACAATACTGGGGGTCATGATGGCTTGCTAGAGTCCGCTCATGATCTATAAGTCTTGGACTTATTGCCTTTATTGTATGATCCCATATGGGTCACACGCTTAAGCTAGCAGGAAACAATGTTGGAACGGCATAGCAGAAGTACGACAAAAGTGCTAGGCATTTGTCGTACTAAGAGAGAAAGATTAATGGGTCTGATTAAATGGGATTTAATCAGATTGGGCCCAAAAGCCCAAAAGGGAAAGAGAAGGCTTTTAATGACTAAAAGCCAAGTCTTTTCTCCTCAACCCTAACACTCAGCCGCGCCTCTCTCTCTCTTCTGCGCCCCATCTCCTCGTGGTCTAGCAGCCAGTTTCCGGTGATTGCGTGTGTGAGCCTTTGGAGGATTCATCCCTTGGTGTATCTCCCTGATCTCTGACCTGTTCATCAATTCCGCTGCAACAAACAGGTAAAAGGTGAGATCATATTGTTTCTAAATAAGAACACCTAGATCTGATGCATGTTTAGGTTGATATCAATATGAGAATTGAATCAGGATCAACCGAACATTCCTACAGTGGTATCAGAGCCATTGGTTCTTAGGATTTCTTGTTTTAGATTCATGTTTAGGTTGTTTAATCTGTTTAGAAGTGTTTTGAATCCATTACTGATAAGAAAAACACTTAAGAAACTGAATTGAATCCTGAACAAACAATTAAAATCACATTAGACCAAGCTATATGACTTGGTACAATGGTGATCGGCCGGTATGCAAACCGATCGGCTTGGCCGATCCAATGGTTGGATGCATCGCGCGTGATGGGCTGGTCGAGAGCATCGATCGCATCTCATTCGCAATGCATCACGTCCCGGCTGCAAGGATGGATCGAGCTCGTCGTTCGGATGATGCTGCGATCGTCCCGATCGTTGGACGCTCACGTCCCGCTATCGTCCCGGCCATAAGGATGGATCGTCCCGCTGTCGTCCTAGATGAAGCTGCGATCGTCCCGGTCAATTGGATGCGTGCGTCTGACCGTTCCGACCGTCAAGTCCGCAAGCCATCCCGATCATGGATCGTGCGTTTGGCTAGGGTTGGCGGCTAGGGTTTGATTGCGTGAAGATCACGACTAGGTCGTGATCGGTTCACGTGATCAAATCGGTTCGGTTCGGTTTAAAAATTTTAATTAAAATCAATCGTTCTGGTTTAATAAACAGATTTTAATAATTTTATTAAATCTGGTTAAACCGGGATAAGAAATCCAATGTCGAAAGAAATATTGGATTTAGTGCCTAAACCGGGAATTTCTAATTTGATTTGGTTGGACCAAATAAATTGAGAGATTCCGGTTTAGTAAATAACCGGTTGACAATTGTGGTCATCGTAGTAATTGAAACTTGGTTAGACCAGTTTTAATGAACCAGACCGGTTATGTCAATTAATTGGACAATTGGGTCATGTCTTGGACATGGACCAATTCTTGGGCCTCGGGCCAAGAAGTTAAAACAATTGGGCCAATTATTTGAGTCTTTCTTCAGATAAATTTAAAATTTATTTTATAATATTATAAAGTCGATTTTAAATTAAAGTTTCCGAAATTTTATAATTAGAAAGTTTCTTAAAACAGAAATTTCTGAATTTGCGGGTTTTGGATTTTAAAGAAATTTCTAAAGTTAGAAAGTTTCCGGTTTTAGAAAGTTTCCAATTTTAGAAAGTTTCCAAAAATAGTAGGTTTCCATAAATAGAAAGTTTCCCGAAATAGTAATCTTCTATTTTGGGAATGATTTTAATAAACCTACGAACCTCAAATAATATCAAGCGTTGGATGTCTTGTCCAGGCTATGTCAGCTGTCAAAGCCCATTCAATTGCATTCATGGCCTTACAGTGTGAGGATGTCTGCTTTTGCGTGGGTAAGACGGTTTGTGATTCATAAATGTCATTGGGAGTCCCAGACATTAATGATTACATGACTGTATAGTCCGGTTTTCTTGACTAGGCCATCGGGAGTCCCGGGCCTTGAGACATCAGAGTGGATTGGGCCTCGGGCCCAGATTCACAACCAAGAGTTATATCACGGATATAATTAGCCGATATAGGGCTTACCGATATAAGCTAAGGTTGGGTGACGGCCAGTGGCCCACTTTGATCTTAGTTATATGTGGATCTTGGAATCATTATATTCTATTGAGGGTAACTTATGTTATTGAATATAATGCATGATTAATCATATTATACTTTAATACGAGATTAATCATTTTGAACATATAACTAATAACCTTTTTATTTATATATTTCAGATATGACTACTACAAGCACTCAAAACACATTCTCGATCCGGTCTGTTCTCGAGAAGGAGAAGCTGACTGGAACGAACTTCCTGACATGGTCAAGGAACTTGAGGCTGGTCCTCAAGCAGGAGAAGAAGGATTACGTCCTTCGAGATCCCCTCCCCGAGAGGCCTCTTGCCAATGCTGCCAGGACTCTGCACAATGCTTGGGAAAAGCATTCGTCAGATGAAAATGATGTTTATTGCCTGATGTTGGTGACAATGACTCCTGAGCTGCAAAAACAGTTCGAAAGTGTATTGTCTCCAATCGAGATCATGGCAAGCCTGAAATCGCTTTTTCAGGAGCAGGCTAGGACCGAGAGGTTCCAGACAGTTAAGAACCTCTTGGACTGTAAGTTGGCTGCGAATGCGGCAGTGAGTCCTCATGTGTTGAAGATGATGGGTTATCTCGATCATCTTCACAAACTCGACTGCCCAATCAGCCAGGAACTTGCCTGCGACATCATTCTGCAGTCTTTACCTGCAAGCTATGATCAGTTCATTCTGAACTTTAACATGCATGGCTTGAGTAAGACACTACCTGAGCTTCACGGAATGCTCAAGACTGCAGAGCCCAACTTGAAGAAAACCGCCAAGGACCCCAATGTGCTTATGGTACAAAAGGGCAAGGGGTTTAAGAAGTCTTCTGCTAAGGATAAGGGAAAGGCCAAGGGTGTCCAAGTCGTGGACAAGGACACGCCAAAGCCCAAGCCCAAGTCCAAGGCTGGGCCTACTGACATGTGCAGGTTCTGCAAAGAACTGGGGCATTGGAGAAGAGATTGTAAGAAATTCCAGGAAGGTCTAAAGGAATTAAAGAAGAAGACTTTCGAGACTTCTTCATCAGGTATTTTTGTTATAGAAGTGAATACAACTACTTCTGATAATACCTCATGGGTCATGGATACTGGTTGTGGGGCTCATATTTGTACTAATATGCAGGCACTCAGCAACAGTAGAAGGCTGAAGCAAGGACAAGTAGAGCTACGAGTTGGGAATGGAGCGAAAGTTTCAGCACTAGCTGTAGGAACATACTTGTTGTCTTTACCTTCGGGATTGATTTTAGAACTTAATAATTGTTATTTTGTACCTGCTATAAGCAGAAATATTATTTCAATTTCTTTGTTGGATTTGGAAGGTTATGATTTTTCAGTTAAGAATAAATTATGTTCCTTCAATCGCAACAATTTGTTCTATGGTTCTGCCCCTCTTACGAATGGGCTTTACATACTCGATCAATCCGCGCCAATTTATAACATTAATACAAAACGGTTTAAACCTAATGAGGAAAACCGAACGTTTCTATGGCATTGTCGTTTAGGGCACATCAGCGAGAAACGCATCAAGAGGCTCCATTCGAATGGACTTCTTGGCTCATTTGACTTTGAGTCATGTGAGAAATGCGAATCCTGCATGATGGGCAAAATGACACGGCCCCCCTTTAATAAACCTAACGAGAGGGCCAGTGACTTATTGGGCCTGATACACACTGATGTGTGTGGCCCAATGTCCACAAATGCAAGAGGAAACTATCAGTACTTCATTACCTTCACTGATGATTTCAGTAGGTATGGATATGTTTATTTAATGAAACATAAGTCTGAATCTTTTGAGAAGTTCAGAGAATTCCAAAATGAAGTACAGAACCAACTTGGCAAAAGCATTAAGGCTCTTCGGTCCGACCGAGGAGGAGAATACTTAAGCCAGGAATTCAGTGATCATCTGAGAGAGTGTGGGATCGTATCCCAACTCACTCCTCCTGGAACACCTCAATGGAATGGTGTGTCTGAGAGGAGAAATCGGACCTTATTGGATATGGTTCGATCTATGATGAGTCACACAGACCTTCCAATATCCCTTTGGGGATATGCTCTGCTAACAGCAGTGTTCACTCTAAATAGAGCGCCATCAAAAGCAGTAGCAAAGACACCATATGAATTATGGACTGGAGAAGCTCCAGTGCTGTCTTATCTAAGAATTTGGGGTTGTGAAGCCTATGTTAAGAGATTAATCTCAGATAAGCTTACACCAAAATCTGATAAATGCTACTTCATTGGTTATCCACGGGAAACCAAGGCTTATTACTTCTATCTACGTTCCGAGAACAAGATCTTTGTTGCCCGGGATTGTAACTTTCTTGAGAGGGAGTTTCTCTCTAAGAAAGACAGTGGGAGTAAGGTACTGCTTGAAGAAATTCAAGATGAACAGGATACTGCTCAACCTAATGAGGAAGAGCAGCAGGAGGACCTACAAGAAATTGTAGAGCCTGAACCTGTAGTACCTGAAGTTCGAAGATCCGGGAGGATCCGTCACGAACCCGAGAGATATCTGGGATTCCTCGTGACTGACTGTCATGATCTTTTGATCATTGATGGTGATGAACCATCGAACTTCAATCAAGCCATGATGGGCCCAGATTCCTCTAAGTGGCGCAAGGCCACTGATTCCGAAATGGACTCCATGTCGGTCAACCAAGTGTTTTCGTTGGTTGACTTACCCGTTGGTGTAAAAGCCATCGAGTGCAAATGGATCTTCAAGAAGAAGATTGACGTGGATGGAAATGTCCAGATTTATAAAGCCAGGCTGGTGGCAAAAGGTTTCAGACAAGTTCACGGTGTGGACTACGATGAAACCTATTCACCAGTGGCTATGATGAAATCTATTCGGATTCTACTAGCAACTGCAGCTTTTCATGATTATGAAATTTGGCAGATGGACGTGAAAACCGCCTTCCTGAATGGTATTCTGGAAGAGGATGTGTATATGACGCAACCTGACGGTTACATAGATCCAAAGAATGCTGGGAAAGTATGCAAGCTTCATAAATCCATTTATGGATTGAAGCAAGCATCGAGGAGCTGGAATCTTCGTTTTGATGAAGCGATCAAGCAATTTGACTTCATCAGAAACGAAGAAGAACAATGCGTGTATAAGAAAACTAGTGGGAGCAAAATCGTTTTTCTTATTCTGTATGTTGATGACATACTGCTTCTCGGAAACGACATTCCAATGCTGAAGTCAGTAAAGGACTGGCTTGGAAGTTGTTTTTCCATGAAAGACATGGGTGAAGCCGCATACGTTCTTGGAATTAGGATCTATCGGGATAGACCTAAGCGGCTGATAGGCTTGTGTCAAGACTCATACATTGACAAAGTCCTACAAAGATTCAGCATGAAAGATTCCAAGAAGGGCTTCACGCCAATGGTACATGGCACAACGCTAAGCAAGAAGCAGAGCCCTACGTCGGCTGCTGAGCTTGAGCGCATGAAGAATATTCCTTATGCATCTGCAATAGGATCTATCATGTATGCCATGATCTGTACTCGTCCTGATGTTGCTTATGCATTGAGCATGACGAGTAGATACCAGTCAAATCCAGGTGAAAACCATTGGATTGCCGTAAAGAATATCTTGAAGTATCTAAGACATACTAAGGATAAGTTCTTGGTGTACGGTGGAAGTGATGTGCTTAAAGTCAGTGGATTCACGGACGCAAGTTTCCAGACAGACACTGATGATTTCCGGTCACAGTCCGGTTATATCTTTTGTCTGAATGGCGGTGCAGTAAGTTGGAGAAGCTCCAAGCAGGACACCGTTGCTGATTCCACCACAGAAGCTGAATATATCGCCGCCTCAGAAGCAGCGAAGGAAGCTGTTTGGATACGAAAGTTCATTATGGAACTAGGTGTGATACCAGATGCGGCTGAGCCTCTAGCACTGTTTTGTGACAACAATGGTGCTATAGCTCAGGCAAAGGAACCAAGATCACACCAGAAATCCAAGCATGTTCAAAGAAGATTTCACTTGATACGTGACATCGTTAATAGAAAGGAAGTCAAGATCAGCCGAGTTCCGACAGATGATAATGTCGCTGATCCGTTGACAAAGCCACTCCCAAGGCCTAAACTCGAGTTACTGACTGAAGCTGTAGGCATTAGAAACATTGAAATGTAATCTAAATTTGAGTGGGAGTTTTGTGAGCTTTATTTTAGTTATTTGATATGTTCTTGTAAAACATTATTTTATGTTTAATGAAATTATTATTTCAAGATTATTTTAACTGTGATGAAATAATCGTTCCAAAATGATATGAAACATTTTATAGGTCATCGAAGTAAGTGACTTGATCTTGAGTCATCAAAGTCATTTAGCTTGATCATGAGATCCTATATTTGATAAATGTTTTGTATCATCCTGTCCCTAGTCGAAGGTTGTTGAAATTGGAACACCAACAACCGTGTAAGACTGGATTGGTACGTGACTTATGACAAAGTCTCAGTGTGTCATAGATGCTCGGCATCAAAGTCAGTACATAGGTGCATGTTGGGAACATACGACCGGACAAGACCCGCTAATAAGAACTCTTCAGGATATTTATATCTGTGTCATAAGAGATTCTTACTACGACTATAGAGTATAGTCCTTAGACCTGAGTTCGCATGCATGTGACTGCATATGGACTGATGCACTTTGATCATTGTCTAACGCTATCGTTCTGCGATAGCTATAAGGACCTTGTTTGGGTACATCATGAAATGAGTAGTTTACAGTGATGGAACAAGATGGGATTTGTCCCTCCAATATAAATGGAGTGAATATCTCTAGGCCAATCGGAGATTTGAATACTGGAAAACGCATGGCCATGCTCAAACGGACTTTCCCGAGTCGTTTGGATTGTCAGTATCAAATCAGAGTCCGATGAACAAGATTAGGCTTTATAAGGATGACACTGATCTTGCCTTATGACTAATCGAGATATTGAGACGAAAGGGATTATGAATACAGAGATTCCAGTTCAAGTGGGAGATTGTTGGAATTGTGTCCAGCAATCTCTGTACTGTCTCTATAACGTAAGAGTATGTCAGTGATCAGACATAAGTCATACAATACTGGGGGTCATGATGGCTTGCTAGAGTCCGCTCATGATCTATAAGTCTTGGACTTATTGCCTTTATTGTATGATCCCATATGGGTCACACGCTTAAGCTAGCAGGAAACAATGTTGGAACGGCATAGCAGAAGTACGACAAAAGTGCTAGGCATTTGTCGTACTAAGAGAGAAAGATTAATGGGTCTGATTAAATGGGATTTAATCAGATTGGGCCCAAAAGCCCAAAAGGGAAAGAGAAGGCTTTTAATGACTAAAAGCCAAGTCTTTTCTCCTCAACCCTAACACTCAGCCGCGCCTCTCTCTCTCTTCTGCGCCCCATCTCCTCGTGGTCTAGCAGCCAGTTTCCGGTGATTGCGTGTGTGAGCCTTTGGAGGATTCATCCCTTGGTGTATCTCCCTGATCTCTGACCTGTTCATCAATTCCGCTGCAACAAACAGGTAAAAGGTGAGATCATATTGTTTCTAAATAAGAACACCTAGATCTGATGCATGTTTAGGTTGATATCAATATGAGAATTGAATCAGGATCAACCGAACATTCCTACATCAGTCACTAGTCCGAGAGTGATTTCTCATCATTAGTTGAACTTGATGATCATTAAAAGTTCGCATGATCTGATGATCATTGAAAGCGACGAATCTGCGAAATTCAAAGAAGCGAAAGTGAGCCCGGACTCCGAAAAATTACATTTTGTGTAAGTTGGCTTTATCGATCCATTCATGGATGGAAGCAAACATATCGGAGTTGGAATCTTCGTTCTGTTAAAGTAGTCAATGTTTTGACTTGAACAGGAACGAAGTGGAACTGTGCGTTTACTAAAAGATAAGTGGGAGCAATATTGCATTTCTCATAGTGTATGTCGATGACATACTGATTCTCGAAAATAACGTTCCAATGCTGCAGTCGGTAAAGGACTGGCTTGGGAGTTGGTTTTTGTGATTGACATGGGTAAAACCACGTATGTTCTTGGATTTTGGATCTAAAGATAGAGATCCAAAAGAGCTGGTAGGACAAAGTCAGGATTCTTAAATTGACAAAGTCCTACACCTAATCAGCAATCCAAGAAGGGCTTTATGCCAATATCACATAGCAATACGTTAAGCAAGAAGCAGTGTCCTACGATAACTGCTGAGCTTGAATGCATGGATAGGATTCCATATGCGTCGGCAATTGGATCTATCATGTATGCCATGACACGTACTTGTTTTGATGTTGCTTTAATGTTAAGCAAGACAAGTAAAGACCAGTCAAATCCAGCAAAGAATCACTGGATTGCCGTAAAGAATATCCTAAAGTATTTGAGGAATACTAAGGATAAGTTCTTGGTTTACGGAGAAAGTGAGGTGCTACAAGTCGATAGAGTCTGAAAGGCAAGTTTCCAGTAGACAAAGATAATTCCCGGTCACAGTCCGGCTATATCTTGTGTCTATCTGGCGGTGCAAGGCACTGTAGCTGACTCCATGACTTAAGCTGAACATTTCGCAGCTTAAGAAGCGGCGAAAGAGGTTGTTTGGAAAGAAGAGTTCATCACTGAACTTGATGTGATTCCCAGCGTAGATGAGACTAGCTGCACATCAGAGGTCCAAACACCTTGAGGATAGGTATAACCTATTCCATGAGATAAATGACAGAGGTGTTAAGTAGATAAGCAAGTTTCATCGAATGAGAACGTTGCTAATCTATTAACAAAGCCACTCCTTAGGCATAAGCACGAGTCGCGGACTTTAGCTGTAGGATGAGTGAAATTAAGATGTAGTCTCAATTTCAGTGGGAGTTTGTAAAGGGCTTTACTTAGTTGTTTTGAAAGGTTCATGTAAACATAATATTTTATGTTTATGAAATCTAATGATTTCTGGATTATTTTAACTGTGATATAAATAATCGTTCCAAAATGATTCATGTCATTATATATGGGCCATCGAAGTACATGAGTAGACTTGATCCTGAAACCCCATATTTAACGAAGTGACATAAATCATAGTGTCCATAGTCGAAGGTTGTTGAAATTGGAACAACAACAACCTGTTGAGACTAGATTGTGTTGAGACTTATGACCAAGTTTCGAGGGGTCATAGATGCGCGGCATCAAAGTCGACACATAGGTATATGTAGGGGAGCATATGACCGGACATGGCCCGCAAGATGAGAACTCTGCAAGATATTAATATATGTGTCATAAGAAGTTCTCATATACGACTATGGAGTATAGTCCTTAGACCTGAGTTCGCATGCATGTGGCTGCACATGGAGTAATGCGCTTTGATCATTGTCTAACGCTGTTTCGTAACTGGGAGCTATACGGACCTTGGTTGAGTGTATTATGAATTGTGTAGTTCATAGTGATGGAACAAGATGGGATTTGTCTCTGCCGTTTAACGGAGGTAATATCTC
Organism: Orychophragmus violaceus; assembly: GCA_030180135.1. Lineage (NCBI taxonomy): Eukaryota > Viridiplantae > Streptophyta > Magnoliopsida > Brassicales > Brassicaceae > Orychophragmus > Orychophragmus violaceus. The sequence goes on from CM058232.1 coordinate 12,303,184, forward strand.
TAGGCCAATCGGAGATTTGATAGCTGGTAAGAGAATGGCCATTCCCAAACGGACTTGCCCAAGTCGTTTGAATTGTCAGTATCAAATCTGTTCCGATAAACATGGTCTGGCTATATAAGGATGACACGCATCTTGCCTTATGCCAGATCGAGATATTGAGACAAAAGGATTAGGGAATGTAGGATTCCAGTACAATCGGAAGATTGTTGGGAATGTCATGTGTAGGATTCCAGTACAAGTGGGAGATTGTTGGGAATGTCCTGAAATCTACCGTACTATCTCTAGAAAGTATGATAAGTGTCGAGATCAGACATAAGTCATAAATACTGGGTGATCATGATGGCTTGCTAGAGTCCGCTCATGATCTATAAGTTTAGGACTTATTACCAGTATTGTATGATCCCGAAGGGTCACACACCATAGCTAACGGGAAAGTTAAATGGAATTAATACGGTAAGATGCAATGACATTTACTGTATTAGATCAGAGAATTGGGCCAGACAAAATACATGCTTTTGTCTGATTTGTGTCTTGGGCCCAAAAGATTAATGAGCCATTAGTCTAATGACTTGGGCCCATTAATGAGAGATAAAAGAATGAGAAACCCTAAGGAAGAGCCTAGCTCTTGCGATTTCCTCTGGGTGGCCGCGAGACTCTCTCTCCAACTCTCTCTCTCTCTCTGATTCATCCATCTCTTTGGTCTAGCAGCCGTCCCTTGCTTGTAAGAGTGTGGATACTTGAGGAGGAGCCGATTCTCATCAGCTCTAATCTGATCTTGTCATTACCACCAATCACTCCGCTGCAAAAGGTAAAGATCAGGTTTGTTTTATGATTCGTTTTGCAAGAACCTAGATCTGTTTAAGGATTTGTGTTAGGTTGTAATTGAGAATTAAACCATGGAAAAACACCAATAATCCTTCAACTTGGCAGCTTCCGATAAGTAGCTCGACCACCAGTGGGTCGTTATGAGGATAGTGGGTGCCGTAGAGGTCTTGGTCAGTGAAGATGAAGGGTGGATCATCTGACAGTATCGGTTGAGGTGCGTTTTGCGCGGCTAACGCTAGACGCTCGTATACCTTGATTGATCGTACCGAATCGTTTACGGAGAAGCTGCCCATGATCATGTTGATTCTTCGAACAGCTTTAGGAGTTTCCTCTTCGTCCTCTTCTTCTTCTGCTTCTCGTTCGCGTTTCAAAGCTATGCTTTTGATGCGCCGTTGCTGCCTGCCTTGTTTGGGCGCTTGTACCTCGTCTTTTTGCTCTTCGGATTCTCCCTTCAATCTGTCTATTGCCGCCTTGATTTGTTCGTCCGAGAGTCGGGCATATAGTGCGTCTTTGAGGTTCCGACATTCAGCGGTGTCGTGCGAGGTGGCTTTATGGAACTCACAATATTTCTCTTGAGTTGCGGCTTGCGACGCCGTTTCTTTTACCTCCTTGTTTCGTTTGTTCCAAGGCTTCGACGAGCGTTGCTTGTCGGTGTTGTTGACAACCATTGTTGTTTTGGCACCTTTGTCGTAATGCTGCCTCGGTTCTCTATCTTCCTTTTTATCGGCATGCTTGGTCGAGCCGAACCTTTTTGCTAGAGCTACCTTCTTTTCTTCTAATTCCACGAATTTGTTTGCTCGATGAAGGGCGTCCTCAATGGTTAATGGCGGGTTGACGACCATGTCCTGATAAAACGGTGACTCGTGCCAGACGGCGTTTGTCAGAGCCGCGATGGTGAATTTATCTGGGGCTTCTGCTCTTGTTATGGTTGCTTTGAACCGGTCTACGAAAGCTCTGACTGTTTCTTTCTTTTCTTGTGTCATTGACATCAACGCGCTTAGCGATGTGTCTTTGTTTACGTAAACAAAATGATGTCTTACGAATGACCTCGTGAGGTCGGAGAAGTCATTGATCGACCTGGGTGGTAGCCGAGAGAACCAGGTTAGTGCGTCTCCTTCTAAGGTTTCGGAAAATAATTGACAAAAGCCTATGTCGCGTTCTCTAGATGATGTGAATCGCGCTTTTGCCGCCATGATTTTGAAAGTCGTCAGGTGAGTGGCAGGATCCTTTGTTCCGTTGTACATCGGTAGCCTTAGCTTTTCTTTCTGACGTATGTACGTGTCCGTAATGCGCGATGTGAAAGGCGTTTTTTGAGTCTCCTCAATGATTCGATCAATTTCAGGAGCGGATCCCTTGACGCTATGAACTTCGCCTTTCAACTCTTTTAGGGTATCTCTAAGTTCAGTCAGTTGCTTCTCAACTTGGTTGCGGCTTGCTCTGCGAATAGACGTTTCATGAGCTTTCTCGTGTGATGTACCTCGCTCGTGGCGATGGTTATCACGGTGCGAGTCGTTCTCATGTCGCGAATTTCGTCTGCGATGCAAGCCTTGGTCGTGCCGTGTCTCGTAGTCTGCGCGCTCGTCCTGGTTGGGTGAGTACCTTTCCTCATACCAGTCGTCCCGTTCTTGGTGTGAACTCCGCTTGGTTTTTTCTGAGCCCCTTTTTCGATGCGAACTCCGTTTGTGCTTATCCCCCTTATCGCGTTCTCTGTGTGAGTCGTTCTTGGGCTTGCCATCCCGGCTTTTTCTTGATGGTCCTCTTCGGGTGTTTCATAGATCAGTTGTCTGGCAACTTTATCTTTCACCTTTGGAGGCACCTCCCGTTTGGGTTTCCTTGACTGCTGGTCCGAACGGATTCGATCTTGTTCGGACTGCAACAGGTCAATTCTTTCCGAAAATTCCTTGATTAAGTCGTTCTGAGAGTCGATTTTTGCCATCAAAGTGGCTAAAAATCTGTCTTGGTCGACTTGTTTTGCTATCTCATCGACTGGCGGGACACGCCTGTCGTCTTTTCCAGAATTGGAGCCTCGTGGTTGTCTGCCGTCGATTTCTCTGTCTTCTTCGACTTCATGATCACTTCAGTCGTAATCACTTTCTTCGTGATCACTTAGTTAAACCCTTGGGTTATTCGGATCGACTTCGTTATTGTTTCCCGACATCTCGTTCAGAAATTTCTCTTAGAAATCCCCACAGTCGGCGCCAATTGTAAGATCTCAATTCCGCGTATCCAAAGATAGCAAGAATTTTAGGGTTTTTCTTAAGGGATTCTAAAAGAAGAATTTAAGAACACGGTGAGAGTTTAGGAAACTAGGGTTTCGCCTTAATTCTGAGATAGAATAAAGCGGTGAAAAGAATGCTCAAGTCGCCGGAGAGAGTTTTAGGTCAAATCGGCTCTAAAGTCTCTCAGGCTAAAAGTGTTATGAAAAGCGTAAGTGTTATTCATCAACTAGGTCTCCTTTTTATAGGATTACAAGTCGGTTTAACCGATAAGGAAACAGAAGATAAACACGAATATTTCCTAATATCTCGGTTATATCGAGATATGGAATATTTCCGTATCTCGACATCGCTACGCGCCGCCTTCGTTCTTCTTTCGGCTTGTACCTTCAAAACCCTAAATGTAAGTCGGTTGAGCCGAGTCGGGTTTAACCCGTGTTTTACCGACATGGGTCCTAAACCGTCTTTTTATTCTGGGCCGACCTAAATTTCTGAACAGACCTTTTAGGAAAATGCTAATCTTGACTCCAACACTGCTAATGCTCCAGACAATGCTCTCCAAAGGAATGTTTTGATCTTTGGTTGAGTTTTTAATTTCCATACTTCTTCTTGATGTCTTGTTTTGTTGTTTACTTTGCTTCATTGTATTTTTAAATTATTTAGCCAGTTTGGCTTTTGCTACTTTGTATTCGTAACTTTTACTTCGTTTATGGATAGTAACCGGTGATATAAAATGTTGTTTGAGCAAAAAAAAAAGAAGCCAATCGTTTATTTACATTTTTGAATTGATTACTTGTTTATTTAGAGGTTTATTTTTTTTAATATTTCAATGTCTGCTAAATCTTTAATAAAATATTTCCCATGGGAAGCGATAATGGTGGTGACTGTCTACGTGAACTTCCTCTTTATTAAATCAAAAGGAACTGTATTCTTTCGAAATATAGTATATTAAGGTGAGATTAAAGGTACTTTAATTGCTTAATATAATGTGTTCATGATTAGAAAACTAAGATTTGATGCGAAGAAAGAAGCCTTAAGATTGGCCTATCGGGCAGTTGTCGATCTCCCATGAATCTTTCATAAACTTTTATCAATAACTTTTCCTAGCTACTATATGATATAAATGTGGACATTCGTGAATCAATATACTTTTTAGATATATTATTTGAAAAATGACCATATATAGTTGAGTGTCCGAATTGAACCCTGTTCAATCTTTTAAATCATTTAATTCTTGATTGATAAAAAGTGTAGAACAAAAACAAAAATCCTACAAGTCTTTATTTCACATCTGGTTTTGGTTCGTTTAATGTTAATTAGGATTTGGTAAATCACTTTCTTGATGTACCTTAAATATTCCTCAAAATTCCAATCCGATCGACTAATATCTCACTAAAATTGATTAGCATTTATAAATATCAAATGTTATTAGAATCAACACAATTTGGTGCCGCATCTGCACCGAGTACGACTTGTGGCATTTGGGTTTGGTGATGCCTTATTTTTAACGATTAATTAATTTCTATAGTGGACTAACTTTCAGAATTAGTTGTATGATGATGGCGACCTCTTATTGTTAATTATCATCCAAGTTTTAATATTAAAATTTTGTATGTATAACGATTCAGAAAATAATGATTATGTAAAATAATACATAATACATGTGTCCCTCGATAGTCGTTCTCTATTTGGGATATATAGGACCACAGTTCTATATCGTTCAAATCTAAAAGATTAGGTTGTCCTAGAAAAAATAGTTGAACATAAACACTATCTTTTATAGAAAAAATATATTTGTGTATGTATGTATAAGCAATCCAATTCTTTACACAAATAGAACTTTCCAAGATTTAAAATATGATATAAAAACAAATTTTAATGTGTAGAAGACAATGAGGATTCTTCAGTCCAAATGGTATACGTATAGACTATGACCCCCCTAAATTCTGGTTCAAACCCTAGTTTGACCCTCTTCTTTTATACATTTTCTTTTATTTTCTTAGAATGTTACCGTCCATTTAGTATTTTTCTTACGTTGACCCTCTTCTTTTATACATTTTCTTTTATTTTCTTAGAATGTTACCGTCCATTTAGTATTTTTTTAAGTTTTGGAAAGTTTTCTTTTTATGAACCTTATTTTTTGGAAAGTTAAGCCCCACACAATATTTTTTTCCCAGGATACACTTTCTATATGTAAATAAGAATATAAAATATTGATAGATTTTAATTATATGTTTTATTCTAACACATGGTAAATCACATAATATAATGTATATTTTTAGAAATTATATATTATGACCCCGGTGAAGAAAAATTCTAGCTCCGCCACTGTACTCTACTACAATATATTTTCAATGGCTAACGTTCATCCACCATTCAATCTTTAAACTTTGATGTAGTGAGTTCACTAAATTCTGAAAAATAATCGAACGGCTTAATCACGTAATCATTCAAGATTTTAATCGTATATTGATTATGCTACTCTATCAGCACTTGTATATTTATTACTATATTATGTACTTCTTTAAATACTCTACTTGTAGATACACATTCCATTCCTTTGTACCGTCTTGTAAAAGTTGATTTATGGTTGATAAAATGATAAGGGCTGGATATATATATCGATATTTGTGTGTCTGATTAGGCCGATGTTCGAAATCTTAACCCAGTTTTGTTGCACCAATATATATATGAGTCTTTTGGTTCTTTGCTAGAGATTCTTGATCATGTATGAGAAACAAATACTTATTCTTTTGAATAATCGACCTATATAATATGATATCGTACACTGTTTTTAATATTTTAATGTAAAACACTATATTTTATTTTAAAAAATAGAGTTAGATTTCTTTCCAATGTAAATTCTATTTTCTACACTAAAAATAGAATATTCTAAGTATATTATATCTTTTTATTTACTATTAATACTTTTTATTTATAAAATTTACAATTCAACCCCATTTATTTATTCTTTGCAAAATTATCATAAATTATAATATTAAAACTTCTATATTATAAAATTATTTAAATTAAACATTTATTCAATAAAAAACAACATTACATCATATAAAAATAATAAAATTTAATACACATCTTTAGAGTTCAAAGGGTATTTTTGTATTTTGATATTTTTAATAATTTAATAATGATTTTATAATAAGTAATTATTAAATTTATTATTTATTATAGATATAAATAAAAAATTTTAAAAATTAAAGGACCATTGTATAAATAAAAAAGTTTAATTCTAAAATAGAGTAAGAAATATGTTTACACTAAAAATAATGTAAAGAAACAGGTTTACACTATTTTAGTGTGAGATATAAAATAGGGTTGAAGAAAAATTTACTCTAAAATAAAGTTTAATGTAGAAAATAGTGTGGGATTGGAAATACTCTTAGAACTTCAATTTCGGTTTGATTGAAGTCACTGGACCAATAAGAAACATAGCAAAGGGTAGAAGGAAGGAAGATTGCTTGTTTTTTTCGATACCATGGTGTATAAAATAGTAACAGAAGCATAAGACGGATTAAGAAAACTAAAACCATCTCCACTTAAAAATAGTGGAGAGCCTGTTACAAAAAAAAAAAAATAGTGGAGAGCCAACACATCGGACGTGACACCTGGATTAATCTATTGATTAGGTAAGCTTACTTAATGTTAAAAGTAAAAGAGAGAAATGTTATAATGACTTTTTTGTATGCAAGTGACACACTACGATAGCTTTGCTTAAGCCCAAAGGATAATACGGCGGTGATCATGGTGGCATTAGTAAAATTCATCGAGCTAAACGTCCACATTAATTTTGTAAACTCGTTTTCTACAATGAACAATATATAACTAATAAATAAGTTTTACTTTTAGTTTTATAGTGCATGGGTTAAAAAGACATAAAATACATTTAAAATTTTATTCAACATAGATATATATATATATATATATATATATATACATATATGTGTAAATATATAAGGGTTTAAGACGTCCCAAAGACAAATAAACAACCATAAAAACAATAAAAAACAATTTTTAATATGCAATTATATATTAAATTTTAATAGGCATTTAAAAATATATTATTTACTCATAATTGAAAACAATATTAATCTTTACTTTTTATTAGACACTATAGACTTGTCTAATAGTTTAAAAAATATTATGTAAAAGATAATTATTTTACATTTTTCTCAACATTTGTTTTATTTTAATTATAATAATGAATAGATAAACTTTTAAAATTTTCTATTGATTGGTATTCAACACACAAATCATTGATTATATATCTCTTTTATATATTTGTTTATTTAATTCATTCATATTTTTTTATTTATAAAGTTTGTTTTAAAACTGACGAAAAAACGATGTAAAAAGAAAATAATTGATTCAATGTAATGGAAATACTATCTTAACTTAGTTACACATGATTGAAACCAAATATTAATGGTTACTATTAAAATTTACTTTTTAATTTTCATATGTTACTATTCAAAATTTTCAGACCAAGAATTAAACCATATTATCCAAACCTAGTAAGATTTTTAAAATAAATAGTATCAATTAGTTTTTAAAATACAATTAGTGATTGTTTTATTTTTATTATGTTACGTTTTGGATATATTTTTAAAAATTGACTCTTATAAACATAAAATATTTTATTATATATTTAACAAATTTTACAATAATATTTTTTATTAAAGTAAAATGTTTTATTTTATATATATTATATATTCTGGTTTTTTTTAAATAAATTATTATTATATATATAATTTAAATTGTTTCTTAAAATATATATTGTTTACAATAAGTTTAGATCAAATAACATTCATTTACTAAATATATCTCTCTTAAATAGAAATGTTAATTTTGAAAATAAAAAATGCACAATATACTACTTTTATTATTCTTTTGCAAAGTATGTTGAAAATGTTTCAAGAAAGTTGACAAAAAAAAATGTTTCAAGAAAAAATGACAAATGATTTTCTATGTCTTTTTATGTATCAGATATTTTTATTTTATTTTAAATAAATTACTATTTTCTATATATCTCTATATAACATTTTTTAAAAAGATAAATTTTTACATTCATTTCATAAATTTGTTTCGCTTAAATAGAAAATATTAATTTCGACTTTCAAAATATATTGTTTTGAAAGAATTTGAAAATATATTGTTTGGAAAATATTTTTTTTGAAAAAAAAAAATTGTTTAATAAAAAATTAATCTAAGATAAATTGTTTTTAATATATATATATATATATATATATATTATTTAAAAATAAATGTGGATCAAATAGCATTAATTTACTAAGTCAATCTCTCTTAAATAGAAAATATTAATCTGAAAATATTAAAAATTAAAGTATACTAGTACAACTAAATAAATTAACTTTATTTTTATTTTAAAAGTATGTTGAAAAATTCAAAATATAAAAATTACAAAAGGTCTTCATGTTTTATTTTTATTTATTAGGTATTCTGTTTTTATTTAAATAACTACTATTATATATATGTAACATTTAAAGTTTTTACAATAAATATATATAGACTATAAAAATTTTAAATTGTTTTTCAAAAATATATTTTTAAAATAAGTTTTGATTAAATAACATTAATTTACTAAATCTATTTCTCTTTTAAAAAATGCTAATCTTGAAAATATTAAAATGTGAAGTATATTAGTATAATTATATATATATATTAATTTTCTTATAAAGTATCATGAAAAGTTTAAAAATATAAAAATTACAAATAATCTTTCATATTCTTTTTGTAAAGTTAGTTTCCTATTTTCTTCTTATGTCACCTCATCATCTACATTTATATCACGTTATTTTAATATTTAATTTATATTAATATTTATATAATTTTTAAAAAATTACATTAAATATATATATATATATATATATAATATAAATTTTAAATTATTTCATAATATTTATTTTTAAAAATAAATTTTGATCAAATAACATTAATTTACCAAATATATTTCCCTTAAATAGAAAATGTAAATCTTAAAAATATCAAAGATGTGAAGTATATTAGATAATTAAATATATTAACATATTATTTTGTTAAATTTCAAAAAATTAAAGATATAAAAATTACAAATGATCTTTCATATTATTTTTAAATTGTTTATATATAGAAAATAACAAATGTTCATTCATATTTATTTTAAAACTATATAGACATAAATATAATTAAATATCAAAATGAAGTGATTTAAATGTAGATGATGAGATGACACAAAGAAAAAAAAAGTTTACTGCATATATATATAGATATTTTATAGAGTATGGATTAGAAATTTATATTAGATTAGATGATTTTGTTTACAAAACAAAATACAAAATATATGTTTATGAAATAACCACGTTGGTTCCCACTTGTTAACACTTTATTGAGATGGGTAAATCAAGGTTCCTTCTCCTCCAAAGACTATATGAGAATTTTATCTCGTACAGCTAAAAAACTCTAAAAATTAATCATATTTGATCTAAATTATACATTTAGTTTTTAGAAGTGTAAAATGACTATAACATAAATCATAAATACAAATATACATGGGCGGATTTTAAAAATATATCATAAATTTTGGTCAAATATAAAAGTAGATTATAAATTTATAGTTTTTTATTTTGTCATTTATTCTCATATATAACAGTTGTTTATAAAGTAGATTTTCCGAAAAGTTTACTAATAATTTTAAGACATGCCAAATGATTTAAACAACCTTCTACTTTGTATTTACAAAAATGGCATCATCAATTTTGTAAACCACCATGGACATCCAATTTTAAAGTTGTAAATGTCCAACCACCTAAAATTAAACTTTTAAAACTTATTATTTACTCTCAAACTTCATATCCTTCTCAATCCTCTCTATTTTTATCCCAAAATCTCTCTAATTTAGTTTTAAATTTTTAGATCTATTGGATCTTGACCCTTTTCGGTATTTTTTGAATTCGCAACAGCTCGGTTTCTTTGTTGGCCGGACTTGAAGTTTTGGGCAGTTGAAGAAGGTAAAAATCATCTCCGTTTAGTTTTCTTTCAATTTTCTGACATGGTCGTGATAATAGAATTCGTTGAGAAGTCTAAAAGTTTACTAATCAACATTTGGTCTAATTTTGCAATTGACTTTTTGAAATTTTTTGACAATAGAATTTGTCTACTATCGGGAAGTCTACTGCTTCCCTTTGAAAACAAAAAATTGTAGTAGACTTCTCGTAGTAGCCTCTAATTAATTTAGAATCTAGTTTTGCATTTGACTTAGTCAAAGTATTTTTTTGTGAAGTTTGACTCATCTTATACTTGGGAGGTAGACTCTCTTACGAACTCTATTATAATTTAGTTTTGGTTTTAACGCTTGTTAGAGGGTTGATTTGTGTAATAGACTTAGTTACTTCATCACCGAAGTCTACAATTAATTTTGAATTTTTTTTTTGTCAACTCCAAACTAGACTCTTGTAGATTTCTGAGGGTAGTCCAACCGGGTCGATTTTGCATTAAAATCTCTTTTTTATTTTTTCAATTGGAAAACTAGACATTTTTGTAGTAGACTTTTCAGGTAGACCGTCCACAAAGTCTACTTGATCTAACGATGTCTACTCCTAAAAAGTCAAAATTTTGGTCAAATACAACTTACGAAATCTACAACTTGATTTACTAGACCCTTAGCAGACTTCGTGAACAAATTCTCGTAGTAGATTTGTTCACAAAGTGTACTATAATATATCAAATTTTCGGAGAAGTTTACTATTGACACATCATGGTAACATCATTTTTACGTCACTAATTTATTAAAAAAGTTTTTTTATACAATATATAATGGTTAACGAGTTTGTTACGTTTGGATTAGGTAATATACTTGTTTGTGAAGAAGTTTGACATCTTTATTCCATATACATATGCATAAATCTTTTTCTCTAGTGAAATTGTGAAACTAGTTCATCTATGGTAAATTTCATGAAAAAAACTACCTTTTTTTTTTGCAAATGCAATTTAGTGTATATTTTTGTTGATTTCTTTTCTATTTTCATTTTTTTAAAAAAATTTGTTTAGGTATTATTGGTATTTATATATAAGTTTCACAAGATATGTTATGGTTTAGCTTAAAATTAATTTATAAATTTAACATTATTTTGGCAGATTTTAGTTTGAAATCGACCTGGTAGACATCGCGGAGAAGTCTACTTATGGGAAGTAGGTTTCTCCACGAAGTCTACTACGACATATCAAACTGACATTATTTTCATGTCACTATTTTATAAAATAAGCTTTTGTATACAATATATAATGAATTTGGTAGTTATTTTTTATGTCTAGTTTAGGTAATATACTTTCTTCCTAATGGGTTTGACATATTTATTCCATATCAATAACCTGAATCTTTTTTCTAGTGAAAATGAGAAATTAGCTCATTTAGAATATATTTCATGTAGAAACCTAGTTTTACATTTATTTATTTTTTGAAAATGCATTTTTTATGAATATGTTTTTATTTTCAATTTCAAAATTTTGATTAGGTATTGTTTATATTTATATATAATTTTCATAATATTATTTGTTATAGTTTAGATTTAATTAATTTTATGATTTTACGATTTTTGTAGATATGTCATGCTGATATCATTTTATGTCATGAATTTATATTAAAAAAGATTTTGTATATAATATATAATAAATTTGGATCTGTTTTTATGTTTAGTTTAAGTAATATACTTTTTTATGAATGAATTTGACATGTTTATTCCATATGCATATACATAAATCATTTTTATAGTGAAATTGAGAAATTAGCTTATTTATAGTATATTTCATTGTGAAATCTACTGTTGACACATAATGCTAACATCATTTTGACGTTATGAATTTATAGAAAATGCTTTTGTATACAATAAGTAGAGAAGTTTGAAGATTTTTTTTGTATATTTTGTTTAGCTAATATAGTGACTTGTGGATGAATTTGATATGTTTATTTCATATACACTTTCATGAATTACTTACTAGTTTAATTTTAAAATTAGTCTATTAATAGTAGACTTCATGACGAAATCTACTCTAATGTGTTGGTCTTATTTTGTTTTATAGGAAGTGACTAAGTTGTCTAAGGAAAATGGATGTTGGAAAACTTAACATGACATTTTGATGTGGATAATCGTAAATAAGATACAATTTTCTTCATTAGAGATGGTTTTTCTTGATATATGAGATTAACATGTTTATGGATAGAATTAAATTTTACAAGTTATTGGACTTTTATCTCATATAAATTAGAGTTTAAAAGAAGTCTCACAAACTTCATTTGTCTCACAATATGTATGAGAAAATTACTTGTTTTTCTTATTTTAATTTATTTAAAATATTTATCTAAACAAATCATTTGATTTATATGAGTAAATAACAAATTTTTTATATGATCAAATTACGATTAAATCAAAATTTAGACAGATATAACAAATTATAGTGACAAAGTTAAGATATTAAAAAAAAAATCACAAGATAGATACAGCAAATTCAAATATTAAAATGTAATTAAGAAATAGACTTCATACCAAAGACTTTTCTTAATTTTAATTAAAATTCAATACAATGGACTTCACTAGAAGATTTCTCTTGGAAATTTCTATAGTAGACTTCTATTTCAATTTATTTTCCTCCTAATGGTTTCCGCCTAATAGTTCTCAATCCTGGCATTTTTAATCTATATCTAGTTCAAGACTTCTGAAGAGTAGACTTCTTCTTCTCTTATGTTTAATGAATTTCATACGCAAAATCCCTATAAAATTACTAAGTTAACATTTAAATATAAAAAATGTGGTAACACATAATCTAAAAAAAACAAGCTTGAACTCACCAATTTAAATAGACAATATTGAATATCATAAAATTAAATTATTTACTAACACAACAGTAAACAATACGAATTCTTCATTACTTTCCGATATTTTTTAGTCTTTAGATATTAAAGGTTGAAACTTTTAAAAACAAGAAGACTAATCTCATCACGACTGAGCCTTTGAACTAAAAAAATAGCCAAATAAAAATATATTTTAAACTAAAAAAGTTACCAAAAATCATATCTAACAAAAATTCATCAATAGGCAGAAAAATATGAAGAAAAGTGAAGATTTACAACAACAATAAAATGCCAGTTGCAAAACTAACCCAAAGGTTGAACCAGCATGAGGTAGTCTTCTCATCGAAGTCTATTATCACGAGACATATCTGGGGAAAAAAATTAAACGGAGACGATTTTTACCTTCTTCAACCATCCATAACTTCAAGTACCATTGATTGTAGATGCTCTTGACAGATTCATGTAAAAGATGAGAATAAAGAAGAGTAAAAAAATAAATAAAACAGTCAAATCTAACAATTAATCAAAAGAGAAAGAAATGTGAAGGAACATAAAGTAAACCACAACAATATTGACGGCAATGGAAGAGAAATGTATGGAGGAAGCTCACAATAAAAGAGGAGAGATGAGAGAGAGGGAGAGCCATTTTATAGAGAGGTTTTTATTTTCTTTTTACCAGAATTAGAGTTTCCAAATTGTCCCTACTTTATATGGGGGTAAATTTTTTTAGATTAAAATCTGATGTAACAGACTTCGCTTGAAGACTTCTCTTACATATTTTTATGGTAGATTTCTATTTCAATTTTTTCCGCCCAATGTCCCGCCAATTTTCATTTTAGGTCTGATTTGAGAAGGTAGACTCTACCGCAAACTTCTACAGAAGACTTCCACCGTACAGTTCTTCTTTGGGACCTAGATTTTGTTATTTAAACATGTTTGTTAAATATGACTTATTTGTATCAAATTTTATTTTTCATAAGTGACATTTGATAGTGTTTTGATTATTTAAAAGATAGTTTGATAAAAATATGTTATAAGTTTTATAATTTAAATTAAAAATGTATAGAAAAATGCAGACTTATCAATGAAGTCTATGATGAAGACTCCAAAGTTTAATGAAGTCTACGAGGAAATTTTCCAAAATATACTTATTAAGAATTAATACGGTAATTTAAACTTCTATTTTATTGTTTAGTCCTGAGATGCTCAAAGTAATTCACAAATCCGAGAAGTTCATTTTTGCATTAAAAAAAATTACTTTAGTTTTTAAATCCAAATAATGGTCTTTTTTGTCGACTACTACATGGATTGATATGGCCCAAACATGCATAGTACATAACAAAGCAAATAAAAAATTACATTGGTATTAAAACGAAACCGATTTGTGTGGCCCAAACACGGCCTATTCAACTCATGAGAAACCATGCAAAACAACCACATGTTATTGACTCAAGAACATGCGTCAATAACACCGTAAGTCTGTTATGCACAGCGGTGCCGGAGGAATTTTGGTTCACTGGCGTCGATGTGTAACCTTGTAATCGTCATAATTTACTCCATCGACCTAGTTCTGTGAAGAAGAATCACCGAGAAGGATTGCGAGAAACAAAATGAAAACCTCACGCTTCGAAAACCATTGTAAGTTTTTGGAATGCTTTTGCTTCAATTATGCCCAATCTATTGGCCATAAGATGCGTTCCAAGCAAGCCGGCTCCATCAAACACGCCGTGGAATATGCAAAGGATACTCCGGGTCAGAACTTATATCTCTATTGACGGAAGATCGATGAACGTGAAAAGCGATCTTCTCCAGCGAGAAAAACCAGTTGCGGAAATAGGTCGTATCCGGTAAATACTACAGGAGAACAATTCAGACCAATCCAAAGATAAAGAGACTGATTAGAAAACCAACAAAATGAATCGGTGAAACCCAACATAAAATGTAGAAAAAATGGAGGGCAATTGTCGTAGCTGTGAAGCGAACAAAACCGCAGCTACAAGAAAGAAAAAAACAAAAGTAACCCAAACTACCAGCGTGACCAAAGCTAATACTAACAGCCGGAATCAAACACAAAACAAGAAGATTAGAGAGATGTGAGAGAGTGAAAAATCAAATAATAGTTTAAAAAAGTAATTTTCTGATATATATTTTATAACACAAATCATAAATTATTACAAAACAAACCATAAATACAAATATATATTGTTGACAAAAAAATACAAATATATATATATATATATATATATATCTATCTAATTATATAATTGAGAAGTGAAAACGCACCAGATTCATTCTCACGAGGTCAATGACGAATATACCCTTAATGAAAATTTAATGAAATTGTCCCACATCGATAGTTGGAAGAATAATTCTCTAATATATATAGGGTAAGAAACCGAGAGATAGAGCGCGATAGAGAGATAGAGAGAGAGAGAGAGAGAGAGAGAGAGAGAGAGAGAGAGAGAGAGAGAGAGAGAGAGAGAGAGAGAGAGAGAGACCGATAGAGAGAGATCGAGAGAGAGAGAGAGAGAAGAAATTATAATTTAATTTAATTTTTTTTAGGTTTTTAAATTAGGGTTTAAGGATTAGGATTTAGGTTTTTGTTTTTAAGGTTTACATATTGAGTTTAGGGATTAGGGTTTAATTTTTATTTTTAATTTTTCGGTTTTCAAATTATGGTTTAGGGTTTAGAGGTTTAGAAATTAGGATTTAGGTTTTAGTTTTTTCATAAATTCGTTTATTTTTATTTTTTATTTTTTGTCTAAGACAAAACATTTTTTATTATCGTTTTTGTTTTTTTAAAAAAAATTAAAAATTTTAATTGTTAATTGTTTTTAATACTAAATTTTTATAATTATTTAATTGGTAAAAAAAGAAAGGGTGAATGATAGGTCGAGTTTTAATCCCTATTCTAACTGCAAGTGCACAGTGATGTAGTTGTAGTACTTAGGGTATCGAATCCACAGGGACTCCGGTCAACGATAGATTAATAACATAAAAGATTAAACTAGGAGAAAGCAAATATGATGAGAAACTAAAAAGCAAGCAGAAAGTAAATCAGGCGAGTTTGTAAGCAAGGAAGCCAAGCGTTAAGTCTAGGGAATTCTCAGGAAATCAGGAACACAAGCAATCAATCAATCGGGATCTAATTAAGAGCTATTCTAGAACTCAAACACAGATATAGAATTAACCAACTGTCGTTGCGAGAATTCTCTAAGTCTAAGTGCAGCAATCCAAATTCCTTTGCAATTACTAACAGATTAAACTAGCTTTAAGATCAAGTTCGATATGTTCACAATTCCCCTAAACCAAATTCCTTTGCGAGTAGATCAAATTGCTCATCTAGGTTCTTTCTAGCTAATTAACCAACTGTCGTTGCATCAATCAACCTAACATCATAAATCTGGATAGCTACTTCAGATTAAGCATTAAGAACAACCCTAGAAGAAGAACTAGCAGATATGAATCCCTACAGATTGATTAAACTAAAATTCCATGAAATCTCTAATGAGAATCCCTAAACCTAACAGGTAATCTACTCAGACATGTTCATCGAAACAGAAGACATCTTGAATAGAAAATCAAATATCATAAAACAGAATAAAGAACTGGAGTTCGAAATCAAGTCTCTTTCGAGAACAAGATCAGCCCCTAAAACTCTCTCTGAATAAAATAAAGCGTAAGTAAAGCGTAGCCTAAACAAGTGGCTAAAAACCCTAATATATAGTCTAAAACACGTTTTGGGCTTCTGTGTAAATATCTGGGCTTTTCTGCAATATCAGCATTCTTCATTAAACCGCCGAGTTTGGCCCATTCGCGCTATGCATCGATCGATGCAGGTGTGCAACGATCGACGCAATCCTAAAATCTGGACAGTGAACTCTGTCTCTCGGCCAAACACTCCAAAATGCTCCAAAATCTTCAATTCAGCTCCAAAAGTACTTAGACATGTTAAATACCTGAAATGACTCTAAAACATAGTAATAGACTCGATAAATAAGACATATACCATGGTTAAAAGCCCTAAAATCCATGGTATATCAACTCCCCCACACTTAGCCTTTGCTTGTCCTCAAGCAAAACAAAGAACTAAAATGTAGTCAAGAGGTTTGAAAACTTTTAGAAACTCTTTTCATCCTAGAAGCAACAACACTCAGATTCCCCTTAGTAAACCACTGAAAGAATCAATCACAAGATATCAAGACCAACATATACTTCCCCCACACTTAGCAACTGTCCTAAGTAAACTCCACAATCACATTCACGCATTCAAATTCACCCTACTGACTTCTGCAAGTATTTAATTGTGGTCTCACCTAAGGAGTATCGATCAAAGGCACATGGACTCTTACCTTATCAGCTCTAGACCACCATACTATCTTTCTCTAGTCCCTTTCTTCTCTTTTCCCTTCCTTAGCATTCTGATTTTTCCCAATTGGGTATCATTTTATTTTTTTTATCAGTGCTCTTCCCGTTAAGTGGTGTACTTTGGACACATTCCATGGATGCACAGGATATGATAGGTTTAGCTACCACTCCCATGACCACTTCGGAGTTACTAACTCATCCTCAGTTTATTATCTTTTTTTTTTTATGGAAGGGGAGAAAAGAACTAAATAGGACAGGATTACAGGCTGTGTCAGAACTAACAAGGGAATCCGACACAAAGTATACCAAGCCCTTAGGTGAGAAATCTAAGTCAGTATTAAGTTGAAGTCAGTAAAAGGATCCTCTGATACCTGAAGCGATGTGGGTGTCCTTAGTAGGTTGATCCGTGATGGGGTTTTCTAATAGTCAGAGATCATCTTACAACTTCATCCCAATGGTTACTTTAAGTTTCTGCAAGTGCTGTAAATCTTCTCAAAAAAATCATTGTTTCTTACTTAAACTGGTTTTGACTCAATAAAACAATTTTTTTTAAAAAAAAACTGACTGACTCTTAAGAAAACAAAAGCGTGCGTCAGTAGCTCCTCCCCCACACTTAAAACACACTGTCCCCAGTAGTGTCAAGCTTAGGGTCGGTGAGAATAAATAATCAAATTGAACAATCCGAAAAGTTGCAGAACACGTACCTGACGTCGCTCTGTGTCGATCGATGCCACAAGGGTGTCGATCGATGCAAGGCGAATTTTGCTCGCGGTTATGTGAATAACCGATGTCTGGACCGCAATTGAATCGGTAAACCGTAAATCGCAACTACATCGACCGATGCACTAGGTGTGTCGATCGATGCAATGCGATTTTGCCTATTTCTCAAGCCTTTGAACACACAAAAACAGAAAAATTAAAAACACCAAATCAAATAGAAAAACGAAAACTAAAACGAACCTAACAGTGGGTTGCCTCCCACTCAGAGCTTGTTTTGAGTCATTAGCTTGACTATGGGATAGAGGTTTGATTCATGGCGGTTTCAACAGAGACTTTGAGTGTCTCTGTGAATATCTCTTCATCCAAGGAGGTGTGTATGCTGTCGGATCATGAGGTTTCCCAAGGAAAGAGTAGACAGAACCGGAGCGGGAGCGAAGCTTGGGTGGGATACTGCGTTTTCCTGCATTCAAAGTGATGCGGTCAGGAGGTTTAAGCTTAGATGATTTGTGCCTTACCTTTGGTGCAGATCTGATGTTTGGAGCTTTCTGCTTATGAGCAGATGCAGGCTTTGAAGATGTTAGAGCAGGTTCAAGAGGAACCGCCATCTTCTTCTCTCCACTATCAGATACTGTAGTTCCACCAATCTGAACTTCATCTTTTAAATGACCATCAGTGGAGACCATCTTCTTTGCATATCCCAACACAGAAGGATGAACTCGCGAAGCTTCAGCTGGTGGAGTTTCATTCATCTCCTTATCCACCACTACCATGCACTTGACTACACTCTGCTCATGTTTAGACCTTATAGGAACTTTTGGGAATGGTATTGGAAGTTTGTAGACCCTTTCCTTAGCAAAAACATCAGATTTGGGCGAAATTGGGTCTGCCCGACTGTCGCGTCGACCAACGCAGAGTGGGTGTCGGTCATCATTGAATTGATGTCGACCTTCAGTCTCGACAATGGTCAATTTCCGTTCGTCGTAAGAACTCGAAATTTCCGTCAGAACTGCGTGTCGACCGACACTAAGGGGGTGTCGATCGATGCATGTCTCAGACAGACAATATTCATCCAGAAAATCCGAGATTATGTTCTCTTCTTCACCTAGCAACTTAATCTCATCTCTTAAGGTCACAGCTTTGACGGATCTGTACTGTTCAGATTTCTCAGCTTCATTATGCCTTTGTATTGCTCCAGCTGTCTGCTGAATTTGAACATCCAGCTTCTTCACATGTGTGCTCAAGTATTCAAACTTCCCATTCAGATTTTCATGTATAGCTTCCAGCTTCCTGTCGAAGTTTGCAGCAGTCTTAGCCTGATCCTCTAGCAACTGCTCCATCATGGCTTCCATCTTGCTCTCATAAGCTCTGTTTCCTTGGAATCCAGAGCTATTGATGTAGTTCAAATCTTCTTCCTGCTTTTCCAAGAACTGCTCCATCATGCTCATCAGCTTATTAGACTGTGTATTGTGAGGAGGAACATGTTGATATGATGGAGATTCATAATCTCTGGTGAATGAATAGGAACCATAGCCTCTGCAGAACGAGTTATTATGCTGATTTTCCAACATCCGTTCCATCATTCCCATCAATCTTACGTGATGTGTCGATCGATGCAGAGTAGCGTCGATCGATGCAAGCTCGAGAATGAAACGATCGACACACAGGACCGTGTCGATCGATGCAGGGCGATTACAGGCGTACCTGAAACGCAAGAACAGAAAAGAAAAAAAATTAGTAGCAAAAAATAAAAACGAAAAACCTAGTCTAAACCCTAAGTTCAAATCTATCGAAGACTCAAAAGAGTCCCCGGCAACGGCGCCAAAAACTTGATAGGTCGAGTTTTAATCCATATTCTAACTGCAAGTGCACAGTGATGTAGTTGTAGTACTTAGGGTATCGAATCCACAGGGACTCCGGTCAACGATAGATTAAGAACATAAAAGATTAAACTAGGAGAAAGCAAATATGATGAGAAACTAAAAAGCAAGCAGAAAGTAAATCAGGCGAGTTTGTAAGCAAGGATGCCAAGCGTTAAGTCTAGGGAATTCTCAGGAAATCAGGAACACAAGCAATCAATCAATCGTGATCTAATTAAGAGCTATTCTAGAACTCAAACACAAATATAGAATTAACCAACTGTCGTTGCGAGAATTCTCTAAGTCTAAGTGCAGCAATCCAAATTCCTTTGCAATTACTAACAGATTAAACTAGCTTTAAGATCAAGTTTGATATGTTCACAATTCCCCTAAACCAAATTCCTTTGCGAGTAGATCAAATTGCTCATCTAGGTTCTTTCTAGCTAATTAACCAACTGTCGTTGCATCAATCAACCTAACATCATAAATCTGGATAGCTACTTCAGATTAAGCATTAAGAACAACCCTAGAAAAAGAACTAGCAGATATGAATCCCTACAGATTGATTAAACTATAATTCCATGAAATCCCTAATGAGAATCCCTAAACCTAACAGGTAATCTACTCAGACATGTTCATCGAAACAGAAGACATCTTGAATAGAAAATCAAATATCATAAAACAGAATAAAGAACTGGGGTTCGAAATCAAGTCTCTTTCGAGAACAAGATCAGCCCCTAAAACTCTCTCTGAATAAAATAAAGCGTAAGTAAAGCGTAGCCTAAACAACTGGCTAAAAACCATAATATATAGTCTAAAACACGTTTTGGGCTTCTGTGTAAATATCTGAGCTTTTCTGCAATATCAGCATTCTTCATTAAACCGCCGAGTTTGGCCCATTCGCGCTATGCATCGATCGATGCAGGTGCATCTATCGATGCATGTGTGCAACGATCGACGCAATTCTAAAATCTGGACAGT